>NW_021024991.1:238110-312945 GCF_004153795.1 Camellia sinensis | reverse complement strand
TAAATTACTCAGTAAATTCCTAGTAATTGCTCAGTAAATTACTAGTAAATTCCCAGTAAATTATTCAGTAAATTCCCAATAAATTCTCAGGAAATTCCAAGTAAATTCTTCATAAATTCTTAGTAAATTACTCTGTAAATTACTCAGTAAATTCCCAGTAAATTTTCAGAAAATTACTCAATAAATTCTTAGTAAATTACTAAGTAAATTCTCAGTAAATTATTAAGTAAATTCCCAGTAAGTTCTTCATAAATTCTCGGTAAATTACTCAGTGAATTCTTAGTAAATTGCTCTATAAATTTTCAGTAAATTCTCACAAAATTTCATAGTAAATTCTTAGTAAATTACGTAGCAAATTCGCACTAAATTCTCAATAAATTACTCAATAAATTCTCAGTAATTTACCTAGTAAATTCTCAATAAATTCCTAGTAAATTCCCAATAAATTACTCAATAAATTCTAAATAAATTCCCCGTAAATTACTCAAAAAATTCTTAGTAAATTACACAGTAAACTCCTAGTAAATTCTCAATAAATTACATAGTAAATTACTCCGTATATTTTCAGTAAATTACTCTGTCAATTCTTCAGTAAATTACTCTGTCAATTCCCAGTAAATTACTCAGTTAATTTATCAGTAAATTACTAACTAAATTCTCAGTAAATTACTCATTAAATTCTTAGTAAATTCTTAGTAAATTTCAAGTAAATTCTCTGTAATTACTCAATAAATTCTAATTAAATTCCCAATAATTTCTTAAAAAAAATTCAGTAAATTCTAAGTAAATTCACTGTAATTTCTCAGTAAATTCCTCAGTACATTACTCAGTAAATTCCTAATAAATTCTATGTAAATTCTCAATAAATTACTCAGTAAATTACTTGGTAAATTCTAAGTAAATTACTCACTAAATTCACAGTAAATTAATCAGTACATTCCCTGTAAATTTTCAGTAAATTACTCAGTAAATTCCCAGTAAATTAATTAGTACATTCCCTGTAAATTCTTACTAAATTTGTTAGTAAATTCTCAGTAAATTACTAGCTAAATCGTAAGTAAATTACTCAATAAATTCTCAGTAAATTACTCAATATATTCTCAGTAAATTAGTTAGTGAATTACTTGTAAATTTTCAGTAAATTACTTAGTAAATTACCTAGTAAATTGCCAATAAATTTTTAGTAACTGCTTAGTAAATTACTTATTAAATTCCCAGTAAATTCTCAGTAAATTAGTTATGAAATTCTCAGTAAATTAGTCAGAAAATTACTCAGTACATTACTTAGTAAATTTTCAGTAAATTCTCAGTAAAGTACTTAGTAAATTCTTAGTAAATTCTCCATAAATTTTCAGTAAATTCCCAGTAAATTCTTAGAAAATTACTCAATAATATCTCAGTAAATTACTCAGTAAATTCCTAGTAAATTCTCAGTAAATTACTCAATAAAATTACTAAATCATTCTTAGTAAATTACTCGATAAATTGCTCAGTAAATTCTCAATAACTTACTTAGTAAATTCCCAATAAATTCTCAGTAAAGTACTCAGTAAATTTCCAAAAATTTTTAGTAAACTACTCAGTAAATTGTCAGAAAATTCCCTGTAAATTCTCAGTAAATTACTAAGTAAATTCTCAACAAATTACTCAGTAAATTCCCAAAAAATTGTCAGAAAATTCTCATTAAATTCTTAGTAAATTACTCAGTAAATTTTTAGTGAATTACTCGCTAAATTACTTATTAAATTTTGAGTAAATTATTCAGTACGTTACTCAGTAAATTTTTTAGTAGATTACTCAGTAAATTTTCAGTAAATTACAAATTAAATTCTCATTAAATTACTCAGTAAATTCTCAGTAAATTGCACCGTGAATTCTCTGTAAATTACCCTGTAAATTTCTAGTAAATTATGGGTAAATTCTTAATAAATTACTCAAAACATTAACCAGTAAATTCCTTGTAAATTACTTTGAAAATTCTCCGTAAATTCCCAATAAATTCTTAGTAAATCACTCAGTAAATTCTTAGAAAATTACTCAGTAAATTCTCTATAAATTAATTAGTAAATTCTCAGAAAATTAATCAGCACATTCCCGGTAAATTATCAGTAAATTACACAGCAAATTACTCAGTAAATTCCAAGTAAATTACTCATAAAATTCTCTGTAAATTACTCAATAAATTCTTAGTAAATTCTTAGAAAATTCTCAGTAATTTACTCAGTATATTGCTCAATAAATTACTTAGTGAATTTCCAGTAAATTCTCAACAAATTACTCAGTAAATTACTCAGAAAATTCTCAGTAAATTCTCAGTAACTTACTTAGTAAATTCTCCGTAAAGTAGTTAGTAAATTCCAAGTAAATTCTCAATAAATTACTTACTAAATTCTCAATAAATTCACTGTAAATTCTTAGTAGATTACTCTGTAAATTCCCACGAAATTCCTAGTAAATTACTAAGTGAATTGTCAGTAAATTCTCAGCAAATTACTCAGCAAATTTTCATTAATTTCTCAGTAAATTACTCAGTAAATTCTCAACAAATTCTCAATAAATTACTCAATAAATTCTCAGTAAATTCTCATTAAATTCTTAAAAATTGTCAGTAAATTACTTAATAAATTCTCAAGAAATTCTCAACAAATTACTTAGTAAAATTTTGACTAACTTCTCAATAAATTGCTAGTAATTTACTGAGAATTTACTGAGTAATTTATTGGGAATTTGCTGAGTACTTTATTGAGAATATGCTTGTAATAGACTCAGAATTTACAGAGAATTTACTGAGTAATTTACTATGAAATTACGGGTAATTTAATTAGTAATTTATTGAGAATTTACTAGAAATTTACTAAATAATTTACTAAGCAATTTACTAAGTAATATACTTAGAATTTACAAAGAATTTTCAAATAATTTACTGAGTAATTTAATGAGAATTTTGCTTGGAATTTACATGAAATTTACTGAGAATTTACTAAGAATTTGCCAGGAATTTGCTGAGAATTTGTTGAAAATTTCTGAAAATTTACAAAGTAATTTACTTAGAATTTAATGAGAATTTTCTAAGAATTTACTAATTAATTTATTAAGTAATTTACTAAGTAATTATTGAGAATTTACTGAGAATTTACAAAGTAATTTACTAAGAATTTTCTGGGAATTTATTGAGTAATTTACTAAGAATTTACTAAAAATTTTTTGAGTAATTTACTAAGAATTTACTGGCAATTTCCTGAATAATTTGCTGAGAATTTACTGGCAATTTGCTGAGAATTTACTGAGTAATTTACGGAGTAATTTATTGAGAATTTACTCGGAATTTACTGAGAATTTACTTTAAATTTACTGAGTAATTTACTGACTAACTTAGTCAGAATTTACTAAGAATTTTCTGGGAATTTACTAAGTAATTTAGTAAGAATTTACTGAGAATTTATGGGGAATTTACTAAGTAATTTAATGAGAATTTACTGAGTAATTTATTGAGAATTTACTGGGAATTTTATTGAGAATTTACTGAGGAACTTACTGATAATTTACTGAGAATTTATTGAGTAATTTATTGAGAATTTAATTGGAATTTACTGACTGATTTACTAAGTAATATACCGAGAATTTACTTAAAATTTACTGAGTAATTTACTGAGAATTTACTGAGGGTTTAATGAAAATCTACTAAGTAATTTACTTAGAATTTACTAAGTAACTTTCTGATAGTTTATTGGAAATTTACTTGGAATTTACTGAGTACTTTACTTATAATTTACTGATAATTTATGGACTATTTACTAAGTAATTTACTTGGAATTTACTGAGTAATCTAATGAGTAATTTACTGGGAATTTACAGAGCAATTTACTGGCAATTTACTGGTAATTTACTCAGTTATTTACTGAAAATTTACTGGGAATACACTAAATAGTTTACTGAGAATTTTTTGAGAATTTATTGAGAATTTAGTGAGTAATTTACTAGGAATTTACAGAGCATTTCTTGGGAATTTACTGAGTAATTTACAGAGAATTTAATGGTAATTTACTAAGAATATAGTGGGAATTTATTGAGAATTTACTGTGAATTTACTGATTAATTTATGGAGGAATTTACTGAGAATTTATTTTGAATTTACTGAGAATTTGTTAAGAATTTACTGTGTAATTTACTGAAAATTTATTTAGAATTTATTGGGAATTTACTAAGTAATTTACTAAGAATTTATTAGGGATTTACTATGCAATTTACTGAGTAATTTTCTAAGTAATTACTTAGAATTTACTGAGAATTCATAAAATAATTTATTGAAGGGAATTTACTGAGAATTTATTTGGAAATTTATTTGGAATTTGCTAAGAATTTAATGAGAATTTACTACGTAATTTACTGAGGATTTATTGAGTTATTTACTGAAAATTTACTTAGAATTTAATGAGTAATTTACTGAGAATTGACCAAAAATTTACTGGGAATTTATTGAGTAATTTACTTAGAATTTACTGGGAATTTACTGAGTGGTTTACTAAGTAATTTACTGCAAATTTACTGGGAATTTACTGAGTAATTTATTGAGAATTTACTAAGAATTTACTTGAAAATGTACTGAGAATTTACTAGGAATTTATTGAGTAATTTGCTGAGAATTTACAGACTAATTTATAGGGAATTTACTCGGTAAATTACCGAGAATTTACTGTGAAATTTACTGAGAATTTACAGAGGATTTACTAATTAATTTACTAAGAATTAGGGAATTTACCAAGAATTTACTGGGAGTTTACAGAGTAATTTACTTAGAATTTACAGAGTAATTTACTGAGAATTTACTAGGAATTTACTCAGTAATTTAATAAAAATTTATTGATAATTTACTGAGTAATTTCTTTAGAATTTACTGGGAATTTATTGAGAATTTACTAAGTAATTTATGGAGAATTTACTGAGAATTTATTAAGTAATTTACTAAGAACTTACTGGGAATTTACTGAGTAATTTGCTGAGATTTTACTGAGTAATTTATTGAGAATTTACATTTATTTTTCTAAGTAATTTACTGAGCAATTTACTGAGTAATTTACAGAGAATTTACAGGTATTTTATAGAGTAATTTACTGAGTAATGTACTAAGTAATTTACTGAGAATTTAGTGAGCAATTTACTAAGAATTTACCGAGTAATTTACCGAGAATTTATTGGGAATTTACTGAGTAATTTACTGAGAATTTACTGAAAATTTACTGAGAATTTGCTGAGTAATTTAATGAAAATTTACTAGGACTTTACTAGGTAATATACTGAGAATTTACACGAAATTTATGGAGTAATTTAGTTAGAATTTACAGAGAATTTATGGGAAATTTACTGATAATTTACAAGAAATTTACTGAGTAATTTACGGAGAATTGTTGAGATTTTATTGGGAATTTATTGAGTAATTTATTAAGAATTTACGCAAATTTACTGAGTAATTTACTAAAAATTTATTTGTAATTTACTGAGTGATTTACTGAATAATTTACTGAGAATTTACTAGGAATTTACAGTGTAATTTGCTAAGTAATTTATTGAGAATTTACTCAGAATTTATTAAATAATGTACTAAGTAGTTTACTAAGAATTTATTTTGAATTTACTATGTAATTTGTTGAGAATTTACTGAGTAATAATTTACTGAGAATTTATTACGAAATGTATTGAGAATTTACAGGAAATTTACTAAGAGTTTACTGAGTAATTTAATGAGATTTTACAGAATAATTTACTGAGAATTCACTGAGAATTTATTGGGAATTTACTTAGAATTTGCTGAGTAATTTAATGAGAATTTATTGAATAAATTACGGAGAATGTACTGAGTAATTTGTTGAAAATTTACACAGTAATTTACTGAGAATTTACTGAGAATAAACTAAATAATTTACTGAGCTAGTTATTGAGAATTTACTGGAAATTTACTGAGCTAGTTACTGAGAATTTGCTGAATAAGTTACTGTGAATTTACAAAGTAATTTACTGAATAATTTACTACGTAAATTATTGAGAATTTACTGTGTAATTTATTCAGAATTTACTGAGTAATTTACTGGGAATTTACTGTGGAACTTACTGAGAATTTACTACGTAATCTACTTAGAATTTACTGAGAAATTACTGAATCATTTACTAAGAATTTACTTAGAATTTACTGTGAATTTACTGAGTAATTTATTGAGTAATATACTGGGAATTTACTGAGAATTTACTAAGTAATTTACTAAATAATGTACTGAGTAATTTACTGATAAATTTACTAAAAATTTACTAAGTACTTTACTGAGAACTTACTAGAAATTTACTAAGTTGCTGTGTAATTTACTGTAAATTTACTGGAAATTTACTAAGTAATTTACTGAGAATTTACAGAGTAATTTTTTGGGAATTTACTGAGTAATTTACTTAGAATTTACTAGAAATTTATTGAGTAATTTACTGAGAATATACTGAGTAATTTACTTACAATTTACTGAGAATTTACTGATTATTTACTGAAAATTTACTGGTAATTTACTCAGAAATTTCATGAGAATTTACTGAGAATATACTATATAATTTTCTGAGAATTTATTAAGAATTTATTGAGAATTTAGTTAATAATTTACTGAGTAATTTACAAAGTAATGTATTGAGTAATTTTCTGAGTAATTTACTGAGAATTTACTAAGTAATTTACTGGAATTTACTTAGCAATTTACTAACTAATTTACTGAGAATTTACTTAAAATTTACTTATCATTTACAGGGAATTTACTGAATAATTTACTGAGAATTTACTTGAAATTTACTTAGTAATTTAATGAGAATTTACAGGAAATTAACTGAGTTATTTACTAAGAATTTACTAGGAATTTATTGAGAATGTACTGGGAGTTTACTAAGTAATTTACAAAAATTTACTGAGTAATTTACAAAGAATTTACTAGGAATTTACTGAGTAATTTGCGGAGTAATTTACTGAGTAATTTGCTAAGAATTTACTGAGTAATTTATTGGAAATTTTCTAAGTAATTTACTAGATAATGTACTGAGTAATATACTGAGAATTTACTGAGTTAGTTGCTGAGAATTTACCAATTAATGTACTGAGAATTTATTAAGTAATATACTAAGTAATTTACTAGGTATTCAGTAAGTAATTTATTGAGAATTTACTGAGTAATTTATTGAGAATTTACTAGCAATTTACTTAGAATTTACTTAGTAATTTACTGAGTAATTTTTTCGGAATTTACTTAGTAATTTACCGAGAATCTGCTGAGTAATTTACTTAGATTTTACTAGGGATTTACTGAGAATTTATTGGGAATTTATTGAGTGATTTACTTAGGAATTTACTAAGTAATTTACAGAGAATTTACTGAGCCATTTATGGAGAATTTATTGAGAATTTAATTGAAATTTACTTAGTAATTTACTGAGAATTTATTGGGAATTTACTAAGTACTTTATTGAGTAATGTACTCAATAATTTACTGAGTAATTTGCTAAGAATTTATTGGTAATTTACTGAGTAATTTACTGAGAATTCACAGACTAATTTGTTGAGAATTTACTAAGTAATTTTGTGATAACCCTGGTCCGTATTATGCTAATTAATCTTAATTGTGATTGTAATTATGTGTTTGATATGATTTTGAGTGCCATTTATATGAATATATGTGGTTTTGAATTTTTATCTGTTCACCGTAGGAATAACTGTTCAACTTACTGTTATAAACTGAAAATTGAAGGCCTTATCGGCCACAGAAACTGAAATTGATTACACCTTTGTGATTAGCGTAGTTTTTAGAGCTTACAGTGAAATTTAATTGAAAATTGATTCGGATCAAAATAATTAAATTCAAAATGATTAATTAGAGTGTCATTACTTAAACTTAATCAATATGATTAAGCAAGCCTATAAATAGGCCAATACACTTAAGTCCCTCATTTGGTGAACTCAAAATCTAAAATGTGCTATAGAGAGAGAGGGAGAGACGGCTCTAGAGAGAGAGAGAGGGGCTCAAATTATAAATGTTGGCTCAAAGCTTGAAGATTGGAAGCTAAACTTAAAGATCTAGCTAGAATTTGGGTGATTGGAGCCCCTAGGTGAGTAATTGAACATGAATTCATAACTTTGAGTTTGTAATTCTGTGGAATCAAAGTTAGATTGTGATCAAAAAGTGTAATTTGAGTTGTATAAAAAGTTAGATGCATGAATTAAGCTAAGCTTGATAAATTTGAATTCGATGGATGCATGCATGTAAGGATTGACCATAATTTTGCATGTTTAGATGTAAGACATGTTGATCATGTTGTGTTGAAGGTTGTTTGATACATGCATGCAAGAATTTCCACATATTGGAGCTTAATTCCAAGCTTTGAAGCTTGTTCATACTAATTACAAACATGGTTTGTATATATATATAAAATGTATGGTTTGAAAGGTGTTAAACCCATGGAATTTTGAGCTATGGTTGCAAGTCATCTTTAAATGTGTGTTTTGGGAGTGTACCTGTATATTTGAATGTGTTGTACATAAATTGGACCTTTAGAGGTCGAGTTTGAACTTCAAGAACAGTTCTGGAAAACCCAGAATTCAGCATGTCCGCTCGAGTAAGGAAAGCGCCGCTCGAGCGTGAAATGCAAGCTTCCAGAACTTTTTCCAGACATGGATGTCCGCTCGAGCGAGGAGATTCACGCTCGAGCGGGGAGCCATGTAGTGTGACTTTCAGCTCGAGCGCCCGACTTCACGCTCGAGCGTAAAAATGAGGCAACTAGTATTTTTGCAGACCATGAGGGTCCGCTCGAGCAGCGGAACCCACGCTCGAGCGAGGACCCCTGTTTTAGAAAATTTGTAAAGGTGTTCTGTGTTTCATTTTCCGCTCTCTTTCACTTCTAAGTACTCTTAGGCATGCATTGAGTATTATGAATGAATTAAAAGAATAAGAAAGAAGCCTAAGAGAGATGTTTGAATTAAGAATGGATTGAATCGGTTGTAACCCATATGTGTTATGTAATGTGTAAGGTCGAGCTCAAGGGTGAATCCACCGGCAGAACACTGTGAGTAATATCTCAATAAAGATATTTGAAATATGTTATTTGTCCAATTGCCTACTTCCATGTAAGTCTTATAAGTTGTTAAATTGAATTGGGGACAAATATCTGTTATGCCATATGAATTGGGCCAAAGGCCGTCTGGCATTAATGAAAGAATGAATGGGCCGAAGTCTGGATGACATGAATGAATGGGCCAAAGGCCGTCTGACATGAATGAAAGAATGAATGGGCCGAAGGCCATATGACACGAATGATTGGGCCAAAGGCCGTCGCACAGGAACGATTGGGCTAAAGGTTGTCGGATATGAATTAATTGGGCCCAAGGCCGTTTGATGTGTTTGGAACCGCAATCACTTGACCTATATATATATACTAGATAGAAATATAAATTGGGCCCAAGACCGTCTAACGTATGTTGTTCTAAATACTGTTCATGTATCTTCTTTATTTGACATTATTCACTAGGCTTTTGCTCACGCTCATTCATGTGTCTGTAGGAGACCCAAGGGAGGTCCAAACCCAGCCTCAGTGAAGTTTGTGTGAAACGGTCAAGGTTTTGGAGAGTCAGCCCAAACGTCTCATGCACGAGACTGGTCTTCGCCTCTTTTGTTCTTCTGATATGGTTTGGTTATATTGGTGAAAACGTTGGATTACTTTTGTACATAAACTTTAGGTTTGACTGACTTAGACTTGAATGATCATGTATGTACAGAACCTTGTGTTATTACATATTCTGATGTGAGTTATTAACATGTATATGTATGGATCATTATGATGTGCCATGCAAGCACAGCTCTATGGACAAAGTTTTGAATTTGCTTCCGTTTGGCCCCTTTACTTTGATGAGTTATGTCTTGTTTGGTTTGAGGCCGTAGGTAATCCCTTGATTACTGGCTGATTATGTCCTTAACCCATATGGGTGGGTTCAGGTCATGACAAATTTACTGAGCAATTTACTGAGTAATTTACTGGGAATTTACTGAGTAATTTACTGAGTAATAGTAATGTACTAAGTAATTTATTGAGAATTTACTGGGCAATTTACTAAGTAATTTACTGAGTAATTTACTAAGAATTTACTATGTAATTTACTGAGAATTTACTGAGTAATTTGTTGAGAATTTACTGAGTAATTTGCTAAAAATTTACAAGCAATTTACTGAAAATTTACTGAGTAATTTAGTTAGAATTTACTAAGAATTTATGGGGAATTTACTAAGTAATTTAATTAGAATTTACTAAGTAATTTACTGAGAATTTACTTGGAATTTACTTCATAATCTACTTAGAATTTACTGAGAAATTATTGAGTAATTTATTGAGAATTTACTTGGAATTTACTAAGTAATTTCTGAGTAATATACTGAGAATTTACTTGTAATTTACTGGGAATTTACTGAGTAATTAACTGAGACTTTACTGAGTAATTTATTGATAAATTTACTGGGAATTTACTGAGTAATTTATTGAGAATTTACTGAGTAATTTACTGATAAATTTACTGGGAGTTTACTAAGTACTTTACTGAGAATTTACTGAAAATTTACTGAGTAAGTTATTGAGTAATTTACTGAGTAATGTATTAAGTAATTTATTGAGAATTTATAGAGTAATTTTCTAAGAATTTAATGAGAATTTACTGAAAATTTACTGAGTAAATTACTGAGAATTTACTAAGTAATTTACTATGACTTAATTGAGTAATTTACTAAGAATTTACTGGGAATTTACTGAGAATTTACTAGAAATTTACTGGTAATTTTCTCAGAAATTTACTGAGAATATACTATATAATTTACTGAGAATTTACTAAGAATATACTATATAATTTACTGAGAATTTAGTGAATAATTTACTGAGAATTTATTGGAAATTTACTTAGTAATTTACTGAGTAATTTACAGAGTAATATTCTGAGAATTTGTTAACGATTTACTAAGTCATTTACTGAGAATTTGCTGAATACTTTACTCGGAATTTACGAAGAATTTACTGAGTAATTTAATAAAAATTTTCTGAGTAATTTATTGAGAATTACTGAGAATTTATTGACTAATTTACTGAAAATTTACTCATGTAACTTACTGTGTTATTTACTAAAAATTTACTGAGAATTTATTGAGTAATTTACTAAGAATTTATTTGAAATTTACTGGGAATTTACTGAATGAATTACTGAGAATTTACTGGCAATTTACTAAGCAAGTTACTAAGAATTTACTAAGTAATTTGCAGAGTAATTTACTGAGAATTTACTGGTAATTTACTGAGTAATTTATAGAGAATTTACTGAATAATTTACTATGTAATTTACAGAGAATTTAATGAGTAATTTACTGAGAATTTACTCAGTAATTTATTGAAAATTTACTAGAAATTTACTGAGTAATTTACGGAGAATTTACTCAGTAATTTTGTCATGACCCGAACCTGCCCCCTATGGATTAAGGTCATAACCGGCCAGTAATCAAGGGATTACTTACGGCCTCAAACCTAATCAAACATATTTTCAATAGAATAAGCGACTAAAACAGAAGCAGACTTAAAAATTTTGTCCAATGAGCTATGCTTACATGGTAAAGCAAAACACTCCATTAACAATCCATAATAACTCACACATGTATATGGAAATAACATCTTATATGTCCAGGAACTTTTAAACATGTAGTCAGCCAAACAAAATGCTTATATACATGATGATCCACATATTCACTAGGGTAACAAAATAGTGAACAAAAGAAAACAAGGTCTCATGCGTGAGACGTTTGGGCTGACTCCACGACTTAACTTCCTCTCATATCTTTCACTGAGGCTGGGTTTGGACATCTCTTTGCTCACCTACACACATGTAAATGAGAGTGAGCGATAGCCCATTGAATAATATCAAAATAAAGGAGTTACATGAATGAAACTTGTAGCAAACATATCAAACGGCCATAAGCCCAATTATGTTTCTATATAATACATCGAACGGCCTCGGACCCAAACATATCAAATGGCCTTGGGCCCAATTATAATATTCAAATGGCCTTTGGCCCCAATCATTCATATAAACAGCCTTTGGCCCATCATAATAATCAAACGGCCTTAGGCCCAATTCATTTCCATATTCGTATCCATGTGTGTCCCGTACCCTTGATCATGATCATATTTGTATTTATATTCAATTAGTCTTATGCAAAAGACTGTCATTGGAAATATTCATCCATAATTCGACTTACAAATCCATAAGGTTCATACAGAAGTAACGTTTGTAAAATAACATACTCGAACATATCTTTACTAAGATATTACTCACACTGATCTACCGGATGATTTGCCCTTGTGCTTGACCCTACACATTTCATAAACATAATGGGTCATAAACAATTCAATCCGTTTTTAATTTATACATCCCTTTTAGGATTCTTTCTTATCCTTTTAACTCATTTATAATATTCAATGCATGCCTAAGAGTGCTTAGAAATGAAAGAGAATGGAAAACAAATCACAAAACCACTTTTCAAAATTCAAAAACAGGGCTCTCCGCTTGAGCGCAGCTTTGGCCGCTTAAGCGGACTCCTTTAGTCTGCAAAAGTACTGGTTGCCCCATTTTTGTGCTTGAGCATGACTTTGGATGCTCGAGTTGAAAGCCAAAACATGTGACTAGGCACTCGAGCGTAACTCTTCACGCTAGAGCAGACATCAATGTCTGCAAAACTTCTGGAAGTTAACATTTTACGCTCGAGCGGTGCATTTCCCGCTCGAGTGGACTCAACGAATTCTGGAATTTCTAGCAAGCTGTTTGAGCTTCAAATTCGCATTCAAGTTGATGTAACTTGCATATTATGACCCATAATTCACTTGTACATCTACTAGCATGATACAAATACTAATTTTACAACATTATGAAGCTCAATTCTCATGAATCAATTACATGCATACTCAATTCATACCAAACTCATCTTCAATACTTCAAATTCATGCAACTAAAGCTTGTACCTTCATGAATTGTGCTTGCATGTGGAATATAATTTCCATTCTCAACTTAAATGATGCAAAAGATGATCAAAAGCATGAATCTTAATCAAAATTCAACATGGATCATATGTTTCATGCTCAAATAGACAAATTCATGGCAGTCTTTTACATGCATCTTTATAATGACTTCAAAATTATCAAATTCAACTTAATTCATGTTCTTGATCACAATTTATCTTTGAGTTCACATAATTACAACTCAAACTCATGAATTCATGTCTAATTACTCACCTAGAGGTTCAAATCTTCTAATTCCTAGCTAGTTCTTGAGCCTAGCCTCCAAATCTTGAATTCTCTTGCAAAAATTTACAAGGTTGATGTCATGACCCGAACCCGCCCCCGTGGGTTATGGACATAACCGACCAGTAATCATGAGATTACCTACGGCCTCAAACCGAAACAAATGCATTTTAACAGAGTTAATGGGGGCCAAACGGAAGCAGTTCAAAACTTTGTCCTTAGAGTTGTGCTTACATAGCACGTCCAAACAACCAAACATATATATATATACATTAATAACTCACAACAAAAATACAATAGCACAAGTTCTGAACAAACAGGATCATCCAAAAACTAAGCCAACCCACGAAGACTATATACAGACATTTACAAAGACTTCGCCAACAAGACAAAAATAAGATGGCATAGTAGAAAGGCGAAGACGAGTCTCGTGTGTGAGACACTAGGGCTGACTCTCCAAAACTCGATCGTTCCACATAGATTTCATTGGGGCTGGGTCTGGACCTCTCTTGGCTCACCTACAAACACATGAATGAGCGTGAACGATAGCCCAGTGAATAATATCAAATGAAAAGATACAAACGATATGTAGAACAGCCTACTCCGAACGGCCTTGGGCCCAATTCACATTTTAGATTAGCATTTATATACACAATTTAAGTCAAGTGACTGCGGTTCCAAACAAACTGGCCTTTGGCCCATTTATCTTTCATTCCTTTCAAAACGGCCTCTGGCCCACTTATTTATGTCAAAACGGCCTTTGGCCCATCTATTCATGTCAAAACGGCCTTTGGCCCATCCATTCATGACAAAACGGCCTTCGGCCCATTCATTCATGTCAAAACGGCCTTCGGCCCATTCGTTTATGACAAAACATTTGCCCATAATTCAAAAGGAAGTAAGCAATTGGACAAATGACAAGTTTCAAATATCGATATTACTCACAGTGATCGGTTGGTTGGTTTGCCCTGGAGCTCGACCCTATACATTTTATGAACACAAAAGGGTCACCAACAATTCAATCCGTTCTTAAATTCACATTTGCCTCTTTAGGCTTTATTCTTATCTCTTTAACTCAATTACATTGCTCAATGCATGCCTAAGAGTACTTAGAAGTAAAGGAGAACAGAAAACGAAACACAGAACGCATAAACAAAATTTCAGAAAACAGGGTCCCCGGTCGAGCGTGGACTTCCCCGCTCGAGCGGACCCAAGAGGCCTGCAAAAGTACTGGTTATGTCAAATTTACGCTCGAGCGTTCACTCTGGCGCTCGAGCGGAAGGCCTCTCTACATGGCTACCCGCTCGAGCGTAAACTTCCCCACTCGAGCGGACTCCATGTCTGCAAAAAGTACTGGATGTATCATTTTTACGCTCGAGCGTGGACTCGGACGCTCGAGCGGAAGTTCATCAAATATAGCTCCCCACTCGAGCGCGAACTTCCCCGCTCGAGCGGACACCAAGGTCTGTAGAAAATACTTGGAGCACGAAATTCACGCTCGAGCGGCGGTTTCCCCGCTCGAGCGGACATCAAATTTCTAGGTTTTCCCAGATTGTGTTCTTGAGCTCAAATTCGACATTTCAACCACATTTCTTGCATATTATGACTCCAATTTCATATATACTTGTACTAACATGATATAAATACCAAAACACATCATCATGGAGCTCAATTTCTTGTATTACTTAAATGCATGTCTCAAATTAATCCAAATTCATCACCAACACATCAAATTCAACATGCAAAGCTTACACTTTCATGATCTATTCTTGCATGTGATAAATACACATTATTCACAACTCATTTGGTGAAGAAATGGTCATACACATGGATTTCAATCAAACTTCAACATAGATTACACAAATTAAGCTCAAACATGGAAATCCATAGCAACTCTCTACATGCATGTGTTCTATGACTTCAAATTCAACAAATTCAACTCAATTTCCTTATAATCAAACTAATTCATGTTCTTGGCCATTAATCAAACTTGAATCTACAATTTACAAACAAAAATCCATGAGTTTACTTACCTAAGAGTTCAATCTTCCAAACTATAACAAATTCTTGAGTAAACTTCCAAAATCTCCAAGTTTCTTGACCAAACCTTCAATCTCCCACACTCTCTCTCTCTAACGACCCTCTCTTCTCTTCTTAGAGTTTATCAACAGCCAAAATGAGGTAAAGGAGGGAAATTGAGTGTATAAAGGCCCACCACTCATACATTATTTTATTATAAAACAATTGCGCACTTAATTCGTTAGTTTAATCTAATTAATTCGATCCAAATCAGTTTTCAATTAAATTTCACTGTAGGCTCTAAAAATTATGCCAATCACAATGGCGTAATCAATTTTGGTTTCGGTCGCCGATAAGGCCTTCAATTTAATTTCCAAAGCAGATAATCAAACAGATATTCCTACGCTGAACAGATAGAAATTCAAAACCACATAATGGCACACAAAATCATGTTAACACATAATCCTACTCATATTAAGGACCAATTAACATATTACGGAACAGGGATGTCACAGTTGATCTCTCTCTCTCTCTCTCTCTCTCTCTCTCTCTCTCTAAATCGGCCCTCTCTCTCTCTAAAATATGAAATCTCAGCCAAGTTGAGTTCAAGAGAAAGAATTGAGTGTATATAGGCCTATTCATAGGCTTGGCTAATCAATTTAATTAAGGCTAAGTAATGATGCTCTAATTTAATCATTCTGAATCTAATTATTTTGATCTGAATTAATTTTCAATTAAATTTCACTGTAGGCTCTAAAAATCACGCTAATCACAATAGCGTAGCCAATTTCGATTTCTGTGGCCGATAAGGCCTTCAATTTTCAATTTACAATAGTAAGTTAAACAGATCTTCCTACAGTAAACAGATATAAGGCCAAAACCACATATAACCATGCAATTAACATCCAAATTCAGATTAATCACATAACCACAACATAATCATGATTAATTAACTTAACACAAAATGGGGTTATTACAAATTTATTGATTAATTTACTAAGAATTTACTAGGAATTTAAGAAGTAATTTATTTAGAATTTACTAAGTAATTTACTGATAATTTACTAGGAATTTACTAAATGATTTACTGAGAATCTACTGCGTAATTTATTCGGAATTTACGAATAATTTACTGAGTAATTTATTGAGAATTTACTTCGTAATTTACTAAATAATTTACTATGAATTTACTGAGTTATTTACTGAAAATTTACAAGGAACTTACTGAGTAATTTACTGAGTACTTTACTGAGAATTTACTAGGAATTTACTGAGCAAGTTATTGAGAATTTACTAATAAGTTACTATGAATTTACTGAGTAATTTTATGAGTAATTTACTGAGAATTTAGTGGGAATTTACTGAACAATTTACTGAGTAATTTATTGAGAATTTATCGGGAATATACTTAGCAATTTATAGAGAATTTACTGGGAATTTACTGAGTAACTTATTGAGAATTTACTAGGAATTACTGAATAATTTAGTGTGCAATTTACTGAGTAATTATGGGAAATTTTCTGAGTAATTTACTGAGAATTTAATGAGCAATTTATTGAGAATTTATTGAAAATTTCCTAGGAATTTACTAAGTAATTTACTAAGAATGTACTTAGTAATTTAATGAGAATTTAATGGGAATTTACTGTGTAATTTACTAATTCATTTAATGAGAATTTAATGGTAATTAACTGAGTAATTTACTGAGAATTTATAGAGAATTTATTGAGTAATTTTCTAACAATTTACTGTACAATTTTATGAGAATTTGTAGAGAAATTTACTGAGAATTTATAGGGAATGTACTAATTAACTTAATTAGAATTTACATAGTAATTTACTGAGAATTTATTGAGAATTTACTGTGAATTTACTGAGTAATTTACTGAGAATTTGTTAAGTAATTTACTGAGAATGTACTAAGTAATTTACGGGGAATTTACTGAGAATTTATTGCGTAACTTAATATGAATTTATTGGGAATTTACTGAGCAATTTACTAATACTTTACGGAGAATTTTTCTTGGAATTTACTGAGAATTTATTGAGTAATTTACTTAGAATTTACAGGGAATTTACTGAGTAATTTACTTAGAATTTATAGGGAATTTACTAAGTAATTTATAGAGACCTTACTAAGTAATTTACTGAGAATTTACTTATTAATTTACAGAGTAATGTACTGAGTAATTTACTGAGAATTTGCTGAGTAATTAAAGAGTAATTTACTGTGAATTTACAGAGTAATTTATAGAGTAATTTACTGGGAATTTACTAAGTATTTTATTGAGAATTTATTGGGAATTTACTTAATAATTTATTGTGAATTTACTGAGGAATTTACTAAGAATTAACTTAGAATTGACTAGAAAATTACTGAGTAATTTACTGCTAATTTACGGAGTAATTGTCTAAGAATTTACTGGGTATTTACAGGGTAATTTACTAGGAACTCACCGAGAATTTTACTGAGAATTTACAAGGAATTTACTTATAAATTTACTAAAAATTTACAAGGAATTTATTGAGAATTTACAGGGTAATTTACTGAGAATTTACTAGGGATTTGTTGAGTAATTTCTAAGAATTTATTAAGTAATTTAATAAGAATTTACTGGGAATTAACTGAGTAATTTACTGAGTAATTTTCTGAGAATTTATTGGCAATTTACTAAGAATTTACTAAGTAATTTATGAAGAATTTACTAAACAATTTACGGAGAATTTATTGAGAATTGACTGCCAATTTACAGAGTAATATACTAAGAATTTGTTGGGAATTTACTGAGTAATTTACTGAGAATTTAATGAGAATTTACTGAGTAATTTACAGAGAATTTATTGAGTAATTTACTACGAATTTATTGGAAATTTACTAGGAATCTATTGAGTAATTTATTGAAAATTTACTGAGAATTTTCTTGAAATTTATTGAGAACTTACTGAAAATTTACTACGACTTTACGTAGTAAATTATTGAGTAATGTACAGAGTAATGTACTGAGCAACTTGCTAAGAATTTACTGAGTAATTTATTGAGAATTTACTGGGAATTTACTGAGTAATTTAAAGAGATTTTACTGAGAATTTACTGAGTAATTTATTGAGAATTTACTGAGTAATTTATTGAGAATTTACATGAAATTTATTGAGAATTGACTGTGAAGTTACTCTGAATTTACTGAGTAATTTACTAAGTAATTTACTGAGAATTTACGGGAAATTTACTGGGTACTTTACAGAGAATTTACTATAAATTTATTGAGTATGTTTCTGAGTAATTTATTGACAATTTATTGGTAATTTACTGAGAATTTTCTGAGTGATTTACAGGGAATTTACTGAGAATTTACTCAGAATTTACTAAATAATTTACTCATTTACTAAGAAATTTAATGAGAATTTACTAGGACTTTAGTAAGGATTTCCTGGGACTTTATTGAGAATTTACTAGGAATTTACGGAAAATTGCCTAGGAATTTACTGAGAATTTACTGGGAATTTATTGAGTAATTTACTGTGAATTTATTGAGAATTTTCTGAGAAATTTACTGAGTAATTTACTTAAAATTTGTTGAAAATTTATTGGGAATTTAATGAATAATTACTGAAAATTTAGAAAGTAATTTACTGAGAATTTTTTTGAAATTTACTAAGTAATTTACTTAGAATTTACAAAGAATTTGCTGAGCAATTTACTGAGAATTTACTGAGTAATTTAATGAGAATTTACTGAGTAATGTACTGAGAATTTACTGAGTAATGTACTCTGTAATTTACAGAGAATTTATTGAGAATTGCCTGGAAATTTACTAAGTAATATACTAAGAATTTATTAGGAATTTACTAAGTAATTTATCGAGTAATTTTCTGGCAATTTACTGTGTAATTTTTTGAGAATTTACGAAGAAATTTGCTAAGAATTTACAGGGAATGTATGTAACAACCCTCACTTCAACTTAGTCATACTTGCATACATTCATGTATGATCTTGTCTTGTTATGTTACACTTGCAAATCTTGTCTTGTTTTGCTTGAGTGTTGCCTACATGCTTTGTTCTTGCCTGGTGTGTTGCCAATGTCACCTTAAGCCTAGTCACATTTGAACCTTTTTACACTTAGAACTATCTTGGAACCACTTTGGTTGACCTCCACCATCACCTAGGCATATTGGCCGAGATGTCATCATCTAGGCCGAGGTGTGTGTCACCTAGGCCAAGACATGCGTCATCTAGGCCGAGATGTTATCATCTAGGCGTCCTAGATCCTTGATCCTTGCACTTAGTGATTTTGTTCCTAGAATGGTATGACCTAGACCGAGGTGTGGCACATCTAGGCCAAGGTGTGGCACAACTTAGTCAAGTGTTATCCTTCCAAGCCGATGTCGTTGTCACCCTACTTGTCGAAGCTTTGCCTTTAGCTGAGATCATCACTTGCCGAAGTGCTCTTGCCGTCTAACTTGTTGAACACACTTTGTCATGGTCTTGCCTTGTCAGTCAGTCACCTTTTTTAGTAGAGCCAATCAGCCGATGCCACGTGTCCCAGCAGAGGGTTAAGTCAGTGACTGTCGAGAAAAAAAAAACATATCATTTTGTATCAAATCTTGTCTTTTAGAGAGAGAGACTCTAGGAAGAAGAAGGAGAAGCTTTTGAGTGAGAGAGTGGATTTCCAAGCTTGATCCCTAGAGATCGAACCATTAGATCCGTGTTTTAAGGTTAGATTCGTGATCTACTCTTGTTATTCTTTGTGTTGATCTAATCACATTGCATGATCTAGCATGTTTCATGAACCATGCATTGCTTTGAAGTTCGGTTTTAGAAAGAGAAAGTGAAATTCATGTGTTCTTGAAGAAAACTATGTTTTGATCCGAAAGTTTGTATCAAGATGCATGTTTTCGTGTTTGTTTTCATATGATCTTCAAGTATGGGTACCAAGGTCCATGTTTTCGAACTCATAGCACGAAATCTCAGACTTTGTAATAACAAGTTATGATTTAGGCATGCATGTTCTTCATCTTCTCCATCTTCATGTTCCTCAAAGGGAAACTCAGATTTTCTCGACTTTGCTTTTGAATGTGGCCGTCGGGACCACACCTCGGCGAGAAGCTGTGGGACCTCGGCCAAGACCTGGTTGGTGCCCAACATGTTTTCCCGAGATGAGAAACAGTGTTTTGTTTTGATTTGACTTAGTTTTTGAAGAATGTCGAATCATCCGTTTGCATGTGAAGCTTGTTTAAAAGTGTGTTCAATAGACTTTGCCATGTGTTTGTAGGACTTGGACTTTTGCCTTGACCCCGACGTTTGAAGAACTATGTGAGTGGTATTTTTAATAAAGCTATGTTATAAAGTTTTGATAAAGCTTTGCTTTGCCTTGTTTTGATAAAAGTGTTTGTTCAAGCATGAATGAATATCCCTATTTTTGTGTATCAAGTAAATACGTTTGTTTTGATGACGTTCTTGGAGAAGTCCTTAGTGCCAAGGGACTATAATGCAACTGCACACCTTGTTTTGAAAGTCCTTAGTGCCAGGGGACTATAATGCAACTGCACCCTTGTTTTGAAAGTCCTTAAATGGCAGGGGACTATAATGCAACTGCACACCTTGTTTTGAAAGTCCTTAATGGCAGGGGACTATAATGCAACTGCACACCTTGTTTTGAAAGTCCTTAATGGCAGGGGACTATAATGCAACTGCACACCTTGTTTTGAAAGTCCTTAATGGCAGGGGACTATAATGCAACTGCACACCTTGTTTTGAAAGTCCTTAATGGCAGGGGACTATAATGCAACTGCACAAGCTTTGAAGATTTGTTAGATGGACGAGGTCCATCCCTTGTTATCTAAAGTTTTGACTTGTATTGTTTTAAAGGACTTCGGCTATTATTCATGCGAACCCCTTTATTATTCATACCATTCACTGAGTAACCAAGCTCACCCTCTATATATATATGTAGGTGATGAGCAAGAAGGCGGTGACGCCTAGATGTGTTTCGCAAGTTTGTTTTGGATTCTTGTTATGTCGGCTTGACTTGTATTCATGTCGGCAATCTTGAAGATTATGCTTCTCGACCTGTAATACTTGTATTTTGCATACGTCGGCTTGAGAAGCCTTTTGATCAAGATGTAACATGTAATTTACTTTAATTGTAACCAAGTTGTAACCCATGTTAAGATATATGCCATTTCATTTTATCTATGCACGGCTCTTATGGACCACTTGTATTTTAAATTATTGCTTCTACATTTGCAAGCCCTTATGAATACTCTGTTTGTGTGTGAATCTTTGTGGGTTGGCCTTCGGTAATCTCGGATTACTGGCCATCACGGCACCATCCTACTAGAGGCGGTTTGGGGTCATGACAGAATGGTATCAGAGCACAAGTTCCTTAGTATACGTTACTCACACACTTTGAGTCCTAAAGAGCATAGGATTTCCCCTTAGAAGGATGTTAGGATTGCATCATATTGCTTGCTATTTGAACAAGGTGTGCATCGTCTCGGCATGCTTAATTGTTACTTGCCTACGTGTTGATTTGCTCATTTTGTTTTAAAGTCACACTTTGCATACTCATAGCATCATGAGGAGAGGTAGACCTCCAGTTGGCCGAGATCAGTCTGAGGACAGGTTAGACAGACTGGAAAGGTTAGTTGAAGGTTTGGCCCACGAGTTGAGGCAAACAAAACAGCAGTACGCTAGTGCTACTTCGACCCAGGCTGAACAGACGAACGGCTGAAATGTAGTTCCGCCTCCACCTCCACCTCCTCCAGTACCACAAGTGCTCCCACAGCCAGCTTTATATGGGGACGGCACGATAGTTTTGATCAGAGAGTTCAAGAAAATGAAGCCACCGAGATTCCGAGGGGGTATAGAGATGATGAAAGCCGAAGCGTGGATTTTGGAAATGGAAAAGCTGTTCGAGATCTTCCCCAGCATCGACGCTCAGAAGGTGTCATTGGCAGCCTTTACATTAGATGACGACGCTCGCAGATGGTGGATGATGGTTCGAGAAGGCAATCCAAACTTGACCTAGACCCGATTTTTGGAGTTGTTTTACAACAAGCATTTTTCCCTAAGTGTTCGAGATCGCAAGACTACCGAATTTCAGACTTTGACGTAAGGCAATAGAACAGTGGTTGAGTACGACCGTGCCTTTACCGAGTTGGCGAAGTATGCACCCCACATGGTCAACGATGAATATATGAAGGCTAGGAAGTTTGAAAGTGGGCTTCGTGGACCGATACTAGATCGAGTTAACATGCTCAACATGCCGACTTACGCCGGAGTATTGGACAAAGCCATTCTGGCCGAAGCTAACTTGAACATATACCAGAGTTCAGGAGAGAGCCAGAGGAAGAGACAGAATTATGACAATCGCTGAGCACAATTTGGTACCAAGAAAAAAGCGAATGTTGGCAGTTCAAGCAACCCAAGGCAGGAAAGTGGTACTAAGCCGACATGTTCAAGTTGCGGGAAGCCACATTTCGGGGTCTGCCGTCGGGCGTCTGGAGCTTGTTATGAATTTGGTGAAATAGGTCATTATGTGAGGGACTGTCCTAAAACAAAGGCTGATGATAGTAAGAAAGATGAGAATACCTCGGGTTCCGTACAGAAAGGTAACGTTGGGAAAGGACAGATGAGGCAGGGCAGAGTTTTTGCACTAGTACCAGGAGACACTCAGAATGCTGAGACAGTGGTGTCAGGTATACTCCCAATTTGCTCTCAAGATGCATATATATTGATTGATTCGGGTTCTACGCATTCATTCATTTCTGCTAAGTTTGCCGAGAAGATTAATAGGAAACTAGAACCCCTTGATTATGTGTTATCTGTGTCTACTTCATCTGGGAGATCTATGATTGTTGCGTCCATCTATAGAGTGTGTGTTGTTGTGATTGGGAATATTGAATTGTTAGTTGATTTAATGCCATTGGACATAACTCATTTTGATGTTATATTGGGGATGGATTGGTTAGTGGCAAATCACGCATCCATAAATTGTGTTTCTAAAAGTGTCACGTTAAAACCCCCAAACCTAGCCGAGGACAAGTTTCAGGGTAAAGGAGTAGTATCCCCACCTTACTTAATCTCATCCATGAAAGCCTGTAGGTTGATCCAAAAAGGGTGTCAAGGTTATTTGTGTAGTGTACTAAGTAATCTAAATGGAAGTGTTGAGTTAGCCGACGTCCCGGTTGTTAATGAATTCCCCGACGTCTTTCTAAATGATTTGCCTGGTCACCTAGTTGATAGAGAGGTAGAATTTACTGTTGACGTCATGTCGGGAACCCGGCCTATCTCTAAAGCACCCTATAGGATGGCCCCCGCCGAGCTTAAGGAATTGAAACTCCAACTACAAGAATTGCTAGATAAGGGTTTTGTTAGGCCGAGCACTTCACCTTGGGGAGCACTTGTCTTTTTTGTTAAGAAGAAGGATGGTACACTTCGTCATTGTTTTGATTACCGGGAACTAAATAAGGTAACCATTAAGAATAAGTATCCGTTACCGAGGATAGATGATTTGTTTGATCAGTTGCAAGGAGCACGAGTCTTTTCCAAAATTGACCTTAGGTTGGGTTACCATCAGCTTAAGGTTAAAGCCGAGGATGTTGAGAAGACCGCTTTTCGGACGAGGTATGGCCACTACGAATTTTTAGTAATGCCTTTTAGAGTGACCAATGCCCCTGCAGCATTTATGGATTTGATGAATAGAGTCTTTAAGCCATATCTAGATGAGTTTGTGGTTGTCTTCATTAATGATATATTGATCTACTCTAAGAGTAAAGCTGAGCATGAGGATCATTTGAGACTTACCTTACGGACTTTGAGAGATCGGAAATTGTATGCTAAGTTTAACAAGTGTGAGTTCTGGCTTTCCACTATTTCATTTTTGGGCCATGTGATTGACGAAAAGGGTATTTCGGTCGATCCTAGTAAAATTGAAGCCGTTGTGAATTGGCCGAGGCCGGCTAATGTGTCTGAGGTTCGTAGTTTTCTGGGATTGGCAGGTTATTACAGAAAGTTTGTGAGGGACTTCTTAAGGATTGCAATTCCATTGACACAACTGACTAAGAAGGGATCGGCTTACGAATGGACTAAAGATAGGGAATCAACTTTCAAGGAGTTGAAGACAAGGTTAGTCATAGCACCAATTCTTGTACTGTCATCAGGTAATGAAGAGTTTCAAGTTTATAGTGATGCTTCGCATAAGGGTTTGGGTTGTGTATTAATGCAAAAGAGTAAGGTCATAGCATATGCATCTCGTCAGTTGAAGCCACATGAAAAGAATTATCCTACCCATGATTTAGAACGAGCAGCCGTAGTATTTGCTTTAAAGATTTGGCGTCACTACTTGTATGGAGCTTCTTGCCAGGTTTTTACAGATCATAAGAGTTTAAAGTACTTGTTCACTCAGAAAGAATTGAATATGAGACAAAGAAGATGGCTTGAGTTGTTGAAAGACTACGATATGCAAATTCAATATCACCCAGGTAAAGCTAACACCGTAGCCGACGCTTTGAGCAGAAAGATGGTTGGAAATTTGGCATGTCTAACCATGATCTCAGTGGAGCCGACTATTGTTGAGGAAGTAAGACAAGACAGATGGAGGACGAATTCTTCAGGACGGTAGCCGATGAGGTTATCACAAAGCCGAGATCAGGGTACACCATAGAAAATCAAGTGCTCAAGTTTGAAGGAAGATTGTGTGTGCCCAACGTCCCAGAGTTGAAAAGAAAAATTTTGCAGGAAGTTCATGGTTCCAAGTTTGCTGTTCATCTAGGGAACACCAAGATGTATCAAGATGTGAAGCAGATGCTTTGGTGGCCAAATATGAAAGGAGAAATAGCCAAGTTCGTGTCCCAGTGTCTGTATTGCCAACAAGTGAAAGCAGAAATCAAAGGCCAGCAGGACTTCTTCAACCTTTGCCGATTCCTGAGTGGAAATGGGAACACATCTCCATGGACTTTGTGGTTGGTTTGCCGAAGACACAAAAGGGTATGGATTCGATTTGGGTTATCGTGGATAGACTAACTAAGTCAGCACACTTCTTGCCTGTTAAGACCACCTTCAACGCCGATAAACTTGCTTTGTTGTATATGAATGAGATTGTTAGACTTCATGGAGTGCCGGTGTCAATTGTGTCAGACCGAGATCCGAAGTTTCTTTCCAGATTTTGGCAGAGTCTACAAAGAGCTTTCGGAGCCGAGTTGAGGTTTAGCACAGCTTTTCATCCCCAGACTGATGGGAAAACAGAGAGAACGATTCAGACACTTGAAGATATGCTTAGACTATGTGTATTGGACCTCCAAGGAAGTTGGGGAGTACATTTGCCATTGGTGGAATTTACCTACAACAACAGTTATCAAGCTAGCATTGGCATGGCGCCATATGAAGCATTGTATGGAAAAAAGTGCAGGTTGCCGATATGTTGGACCAAGGCAGGGGACAAAGCCCTGCTTGGTCCCGAGTTAATTCAAGTGACAACCGAGAAGATTAAGCTCATTCAGCAGAGAATCAAAACCGCTCAGAGTCGACAGAAGAGTTATGCCGACCAGAGAAGAAGAGAGTTAGAATTTGAAGTCGGGGATCATGTATTCCTAAAGATTTCGCTGATGAAAGGAGTTACAAGATTTGGGAAGAAGGGTAAGTTAACACCCCGTTACATCAGGCCTTTTGAAGTTCTTGAGAAGGTTAACCTTGCTGTCTACAGACTTGCTTTGCCGCCAGAATTGAGCCAAGTCCATAATGTGTTTCATATTTCGATGTTGAGGAAGTATGTTCGAGATCCACTGCATGTGATCGACTATTTTGGGATTGTAGTTAATGAGGATTTAGGCTACAAAGAGAAGCCAATACGGATTATCGACAGGTAGGTGAAACAGTTGAGAAGTAAGTCGATACCAATGGTGAAAGTTGACTGGAAGGAGCATTACGGTGAGGACGCTACTTGGGAAATGGAAGAGGAAATGAAAGTCCGACATCCAGAATTGTTTTTGGAACAAGGTAACTCAAGTTTGGGGACCAAACTTCTTTAAGGGGGGTAGGATGTAACAACCCTCACTTCAACTTAGTCATACTTGCATACATTCATGTATGATCTTGTCTTGTTATGTTACACTTGCAAATCTTGTCTTGTTTTGCTTGAGTGTTGCCTACATGCTTTGTTCATGCCTGGTGTGTTGCCAAGGTCACCTTAAGCCTAGTCACCTTTGAACCTTTTTACACTGAGAACTATCTTGGAACCACTTTGGTTGACCTCCACCATCACCTAGGCATATTGGCCGAGATGTCATCATCTAGGCCGAGGTGTGTGTCACCTAGGCTGAGACGTGCATCATCTAGGCCGAGATGTTATCATCTAGGCATCCTAGATCCTTGATCCTTGCACTTAGTGATTTTGTTCCTAGAATGGTATGACCTAGACCGAGGTGTGGCACATCTAGGCTAAGGTGTGGCACAGCTTAGTCAAGTATTGTCCTTCCAAGCCGATGTCGTTGTCACCCTACTTGTCGAAGCTTTGTCTTTAGCCGAGATCATCACTTGCCGGAGTGCTCTTGCCGTCTAGCTTGTTGAACACACTTTGTCATGGTCTTGCCTTGTCAGTCAGTCACCTTTTTGAGTAGAGCCAATCAGCCGATGCCACGTGTCTCAGCAGAGGGTTAAGTTAGTGACTGTCGAGAAAAAAAAAATCATTTTGTATCAAATCTTGTCTTTTAGAGAGAGAGACTCTAGGAAGAAGAAGGAGAAGCTTTTGAGTGAGAGAGTGGATTTCCAAGCTTGATCCCTAGAGATCGAACCGTTAGATCCGTGTTTTAAGATTAGATTCGTGATCTACTCTTGTTATTCTTTATGTTGATCTAATCGCATTGCATGATCTAGCATGTTTCATGAACCATGCATTGCTTTGAAGTTCGGTTTTAGAAAGAGAAAGTGAAATTCATGTGTTCTTGAAGAAAACCAAGTTTTGATCCGAAAGTTTGTATCAAGATGTATGTTTTCGTGTTTGTTTTCATATGATCTTCAAGTATGGGTACCAAGGTCCATGTTTTCGAACTCGTAGCACGAAATCTCAGACTTTGTAATAGCAAGTTATGATTTAAGCATGCATGTTCTTCATCTTCTCCACATTCATGTTCCTCAAAGGGAAACTCAGATTTTCCCGACTTCGCTTTTGAATGTGGCCGTTGTAGACATCCCCGAACGCCCCGGGGGGATGAGTCCCGTTCTGTTCATTTGGGCTCACTACAGTTCGGACTCTCGAATTATCACGGTTCTTAATCTGAACCAAAGAGTCCAAATCCGGCAAATCGTTTTGAGAAAAACAGATTTTTAGAAAAGAAGTGCCAAACATAGACTGGTTTGCCAGATACAGAGTCGCCACCTAAATATTTTATTTTGGGGGAATTTAGGAAACCCTGACTCGTTTGCCTAAGGCCACGTATCCGTCATTACCAAAGTTGCCTCGGCTCGGGAACTTGGGTACGATTGGGGAAGGTCAGCTATGAGCACCCCTTCTCGCCCGATCAAAGATCGGCCCCTACTAACCATGATATCTCGCTTTTGAAAACACATGCGTTCTTATTCCAGTTAATTGGCCTAGAATTACTATGTTATGCGCACAGCAAACAAGTATAGACCAAATCACCTAAATTAGAACAAAACATTGCATGTTTGTTTTGAAAATGGTTTGCTACTCGCAAGTAGGCTAAAATGCAGGTTTTGCCACTCTCAAGTGGGCTTTAGAAAAGATGGTTTTGCCACTATCTAGTGGGCTTAAAACCCACAGTTTTAATGCATTATTCTAATTTAGGTAATTCAACCTCCACCCATAGGCATTCAAGCAGTTATATCACATAAGCAAGTAGCCTCATGGTAAGCATGCTGTCATGGTAATACTCACACGCATGCAAGGATGCTAAAACATAAATGCTTGCCGAGTACTCCAAGCCAAAACAGAAACTAGTTAGTAATCATATGCATGATCCTAGTTCATGTTAAGATGGCTAATGCAACACATGCAAGATGCAGCTACAATAGGCTCGGCTAATCTATGGATGGCATATGATGATGCTACAACTAACACGCATTCAACTTGGAATTGAAATACAATGCAGTTAGTATGATGTGCCGAGCCCGGTGCATGCAAGACAAATGTATGGATGCACGCATGCATAGCATAAGGTATGCTAAATTAAATATGCCCTAATACTAACCATCGAAGCAAGTAAGTAAAAGGGAGAAAGAAGTGGGGGTTGGAAGACATGCACACACGCACCCACACTTATTACAAATTTGCCCTCGCTCGGAGGGACCGAATAAATATTATAGTCCGAATAAATAATACTAAATTAATTATTACAAAATTTCTAATTAATTAACAAATTAAATGCAGAAAGAAGGCGGCCACAGCCCTGTCTCGGGATGCGTGAATGATGCATGCTCGACTCGTCTTGCCCGGAAACTTGCTGCCATAGCACTGTTGCCTCTGTTAACACTGCCCTGCTCCTCTGAGGACTGTGAAAATTCTTGGGGCACGTCTGAACTGATTCCTGATCACTCCGGAATATCACCGGCCAATTCAAAGCACCACCGGCCATGGGGATGGGCTCATCGACTAATTGTTGTACCACCGGCCAGCCACCGATGGTCGGTCGGCACTGTAGGTGGCCAGCCAGCCATTTATTCCTGCAAAATCCTGCAGTTGACAGTAGCAGAGGGCAAGCAGTGTATGACATTGAATTTTCAAGCAAATGTGAGCATGGCCACACTCCCTATCATGTAATGAACTCAAGGGAGAGTGGTCCTCGACCCTCGGGCCATCAATTGTGCATTTCGATGCATGATGGCCTAAGAGGCCAAGTTTGTGACTTAATGTAAATGCATGCAACACACAAATGAGTGCTAACACCCTTTCATATTGAGGTCAAGGGCATCGGCGACCGAGGGTCGAGACGCGTTTCGTCACTTTGGGTACGAACATACCTCTCCCCTCATGCTTGGTTTGACACCCCAAACCAAGTAATGCAATGCATGTATGCAATGTACAATGCAAAGTAATGCAACTCATGCAATGCCATGCGAGCGAGCTAGTCAAATGCAACAAGACATTAGCTAACCATGCAAACTAGACTAATGCGATGTGGGCATATCAAGTATACAACAAGACTATGTGATGCAACTTAACTAAACAAGGTGCGAACATGCAAACAAGATATAATGCAAGCATGCTCCTAATGTAATGCAACATACATCATGCCAAGTATGCAACTAGGTACAAAAGTGGTCTTAAACTGAAATGGGAGGCCTCAGCCATGCCCCAAAACAGTGGCCAAAAGGGCCCAAAATGGTACCAATTATGCATGCAAGCCTGCACACGCCAAGGCCTATCATTTGAACACGAAAGGGAACAACTCTAGGCATACTTAAGGGTAATGTACTTGGACTTTAAACACTCACATTAAAGTCCAAAAAACATGCAAAAGATGACACCAATACATGCTAGGGAATGGATGCAACATAGATGGCATTCAAGACTACAAACGAGAGCATTGCTCAACACCTACCCCGAGCAAACATGGCATGGATCTTTCAATACAAAACACAATTTTAGCATGCAAAATGGACCTCGAAAACCCACTGATATAGCAGCTAAGGGACACAAACCAAGGGGCATGCACAATGCTCATTTCGAGGCACAAGAGAAACAACTCTTCAAAGTATGAAAGAGATGATGAATGCAGGCATACTAGCATGGATTATGGACTTTAAACATGATCTCCAATGATGCCAAATCACGAGAATAAGCTAAGCTAAGCATGCTAGAGACCCACATACATAAGGCTCACAATCCAAAACGGAAAGAGGCTACCCTAAACATGGCAAGTATGACTAAAACAGTAGCAAATAGGCCTTAAGCATGGCAAAACAGTGTTTAGAACTTCATAAAGTTAAGCTAATATATGCAAGCATCATGGTCTATTGGCAAGGCACATTTCTAGGCAACATGGAGGAATGCAAAGCAAGTATAATATGCATGGAAGGGGCCACTAATCCAACAAAAAACAGAGGCATAATATGACCCAGCAACACCCAAAAACCCCTAAAATGAAGCCAAGAACAACTAATCATGCATGCTACCCTTATGAGCCAAAAACATGAACAAATGGGGCACAAAGGGAGAGGGGTGTCCCTCCCCTATGCAAGACCTCAAATGCCCTTCTTCACCACTGAAAATCCACTGGATTTTAGTGGTGAGAAGGTCAACACACAATAGTAACCAAAGCTTAGCAAAGAGAGCACCAAAAGGGCCAAACAAGGCCTAAGAGGGAGAGGTCGACCCCCAACACCAAAACAACCTTAATGAATTATCTTAAGCATGCAAATATAAGACTTTTTTCAATTATACACAAAGTCTAAAACAGTAAGAAAAATAGGTAAAAGACTAGTGCAAGATTGGGGAATATAAAGTAAAAGTGTTACCCTTGGAGAATCCTTGAAGAACAGCAAATGCAACCCTCTTCTTCTGATCGAAACCAGTCCAAAACCTCAAGAACAAACCCTCAATGCCTCCCAAAGTCGAAGTAAGGTGTAAGAGTGTGTGTCTTAGTGCAATACTATGAACTAAACACACCTTTAGGGCCTCAAATCCTCACAAAATGAAGAGAGAGAGGGAGATATAGAGAGAGAGGATGATATATCAAATATATGTATGCATTAGGTCTGGATTTTCTGAACCAAAACAAAGGAGAGAGGAGGGGCTCTTATATAGACCAAGCCAAAGGCCAAGCTTCCAAGGGAAGCTATTAAAAAAAGGGTCAAGTCTTCCTAAAGAAGCCAAGGCAAAGGGGCCAAGGCTTCCTTAGGAAGCTGGGACAGGTGTCCAAGCTTCTTGGGGAAACTAAGACAAAGGTCGAAGCTTCCTCAAGAAGGTACACCAAAAGGGTGCAAAAGGGGCAAAACAGCCACACATGTGCACGGGGACAGGGTTTGTGCATTCCAGCTGGCATGCAACATGCCTGAAAAAGGCAAAAAAGTGGCACCGACCAGAAAAGGAGGCCATCGGCCAAACAGATGGTCGGCTGACCACACAAAGTGCCGACCGGCCAATAGTATATTTCACCAATGGCCGGTAGAAATAATACACGGCCGGTGGCCTCAAACCATGGCCGGTGGGGATCGGGGGTAGCTAACAAGCTACTTTCTACCCTCAGGTACAAAACAATCAAGTCCTTGGTGCAAAACCAAGCACAGAATGAGCAAGTTGAGAGATCCTGAGGCAAGGCGCGTAGCCGAGACCTCCGGGAACTCAAAACAAACATGAGCATGGATGATCACCGAGTGTTCAAACAGTGACATCCAAGTCTTGAGGACGGTCAAAAATGGGGTGTCTACAGTTGCCCCTCTTTGACAGAACTCGAAAGTCATATCAATGACGGGAGTGAGTGTCAAAGCCCAGAGACGACCCATTTTTGACAAGGCCGAAGACTTAGACAAACATATAAGCTATAGATAAGATATGTGCCCGAATGCGGGGGCAAAATGCAACTGACAATGCAAGAAGCTGAACATAACTTATGATCATGCAAAGAAAGCTGTAACGAAGCATAACATGCAACAGTTTTAAGCAAACAACACAAATCCAATTACATTACGATGCAGAAAGGATGTAAGAGAATCATGTAATTCTCGCTACGTTTCGCGCAGAGAATACAATACCTGTGCGGTTCGTCTGGTTGCACCAGCTTCAAATAAACCGTACATACAATATCATGCCTGAAAGAGAAAGAAAACTTAACAGGTACGATATTGTCAGCAGTATGCAATCAATGCAATTGAAAGTGCGTGACAACGCAAGTCAAGTAGGACTCATAACAATACAATTTGGGGCAAGCATAACAATGCTATGAAGGCACAAACACATGTAAGTAAAGAACACGTGACAATGTGTGTGACGGGAAACTTGAACACATATGAGTAAAGCAATACATGACAACGCATGCAATGTGTATAGAAAGGAACTTGAACACATGTAAGTAAAGCATAACGCGACAACGCATGCAATGTGTATAGAAAGAAACTTGAACACATGTAAGTAAAGCATAACGCGACAACGCATGCAATGTGTATAGAGAGAAACTTGAACACATGTAAGTAAAGCATAACGCGACAATGCATGCAATGTGTATAGAGAGAAACTTGAACACATGTAAGTAAAGCATAACACGACAACGCATGCAATGTGTATAGAGAGAAACTTGAACACATGTAAGTAAAGCATAACGCGACAACGCATGCAATGTGTATAGAGAGAAACTTGAACACATGTAAGTAAAACATAACCCGACAACGCATGCAATGTGTATAGAAAGAAACTTGAACACATGTAAGTAAAGCATAACACGACAGCGCATGCAATGTGTATAGAGAGAAACTTGAACACATTTTCAGAATAAGTATAGTGAAGGCATGCTACTCGCATTTGTTGAGATGCAACCAAATCAAGACAAGGCATTTGTTGAAAGCAAGACGCGTAACGAGCGTGGGGAAAGGATGCTCCTTGCATGCACCGAACATCGCACCTAGAAGACATGGCTTAAGGTCAACCACGAAGACCAGTTAACATTCCAAAGCGCACGTTTTTTGCGCTATCTCGAGTAATGAAGGTGCCAAACCGTATAATTGACCTGAACAAGAGCGTAGGAGGTGCATCGACCGCGAGGAGAGGTTACCGGTATCAATCCCGATACTCTGTTGCCCTACTCTCCTCTTGCTTTACTTTCCTTTTTAGTGGTAGTTTAAGCACATTGCACTGCCTCAGGCAGGTTTTCAAAACTGTATATTTTTCACAAAAAAACATGATGGAAATGAAACAGCTGTTTTGTCCGAAAAAGCGTTATGTTTGTGCTCTCCACGGATCGCATCGCGCGGTATCACATAACAATGTGAATGAAACTGAAATTTGTTTGAAAATTAAGCACTTGCATCGTAATAATCAGGTAGTGAATTGACTTACGACTCGATTAAGCAAAACAAAGAAACTCGATAAGCTAACCGAGCGTGAGTACAACTTGGTAAGCAAAAAAATGAAGACTTAAAGAGAGTGAAATACAACTCGATAAGCAAATGGGCGTGACTTTGCAGAAATCATCACCGGAGGGCATTGGAAATGGTGGTATTTCGCAAATCCTTAGCATGTTCAACATGTAAAATAGCTCGGGAAGCAAGAAGGAATGCCACCGCCTCAAGGGAAAACGATCGGCCTCAACAAGTGGCCATCGGCCAGAATCTTCGATAATCAGCCAAAAGTTGTGGTCGATCGGCACTATACTTGGCCAGCCGGCCATAAATGGCAGAGACCAGCAGAATGCTGACATCTGTCCTCCACTCAACCTTATCTCCTACAAAATGCTTCAGCTTCGTAGTTTTTCTCAATTCCATATTGATTTACTCCAAGTGGAAGAGTTTCTCGCCCAAAATCTCACAACTTGGATTGCCAACTTGGATGGCTCGAAAAAGCTGAACTTTCGGGGTTTCGGTATGAATGCACTATTCACGCTGAGTCGCACTCGGCTGCACTTTTCATTTCTCCACGCCGCGGCAAGGTTTTGGGATCCGATAACACATGTCTTTAGCTTTGGCAGGCAAGAGGTGTGTCCTACCTTCGAAGACTTCCAAGCTCTGATGGAATCCGAGCGTGATGAGGAAATCAGCTTCGCTTTGGTCACGCCTAAGCCTTAGGGTGAATGTGTGGACTTACTATGCACGACACTCGATCTTTGATTTGTGACGGAATGTTGGATATTCCGAGTTTGATTTGTCGGTTTTCTGATGCCGGCGACCGCAGTGACCATCATTGGCAAGGCTTTCGGCGACATGCCCTCTGTTTGTGCATGTTATCTCATTTCTTGTTTGTCTCAGGCTCCGAAGGGTCTAGCGTCCAGTTGATTGAGGTTGCCCAAGGCTTGAAGGAGGGCAAGGGCTGCATTGCCATGACTCTGGCTGAGACGTTGATGGGCTTGGATGCCTTTTATCGCCGAGAGACAACCAGATTTGCGGGGAGTCCACTATTGCTGTAGGTAATGTTTCCCACCCGATCTCGCATGTTTATTGCTCACACCACTCGACCCTCAAGCTCAATTTTTCTCACAAAACCCTTTTCTTACTTTTCGCACATCGTACATCTCTTTATTCTTTATTCTCTCATTTTTCATCCCTTCCCAGGTGTGGTTGATGGATAAGTTGCAGGTTGTGGACTCTTGCCCGGCCTACTCAGCTCGCGGCTACTTCTTCCGACGTCGCCTGGTCGATGCCCTTGATGAAGGTTGGTGGTTTGACTGGATGTGCAGTTTGTCTGTAGATCGCATTGCTTGGCGGTGCCCTTGGCTCAACCTACCGGCGATGGGCTACAGCATGTCCCGGCAGACTGGGATTCAGTTGATTGGCTTAACCCACTGTGTGTTCTACTTCCCATTCTGATTCCAACGTCAGTTTGGCCATGATCAAACTTGTCCGCCAGAGGGGATAGAGTATCCTGCTGCGTTCCCGGTTCGAGGTGCACAGCTTGCTCGGCATGTCGAAGCATGGGGGGCTAGGGAACTCCTAGCCCCCGCTCCCACTTTTAGTTGTACTTTGTCTGATGAGTGCATAGATTGGCTTAATGAAAAGGCACAGATTGGGCCCAGCTTGGCATCAGAGGCTTTGACAAACTCTGGGAGGGGGCGTAGGAGCACCTGACTTGTCTATGCCCCAGATTTATTGCTTTATCAGAACTTTCAAGTTTTCTTTATGATTGTAATAAAAAGCAACTTTAATTTGTATGCAGGAGCAGGAGAACTTTGTATTGAAACCAATGAAATTGAAGGTTATGGGTATTGAAAATTTTCCGCTTTGGTCCAAAAATGGTCTAAGTTGTAAAAAGATTAATTTGAACAAAGTCAACTTTTATCAAAACTTTTCGAAAACCATTTTCGATATGGATCAGAACTGGACACGCCTGAAATCTGCCACTGAGATGCACAGCCCCAGATCCCTGCAACTGGAAAGTTGCCCCTAGTGTAAATAGCACTGCAGCACTGCACAGCAACGGAAAGTTGCCCCTAGTCTGAAGAGCACTGCACCGGAGATCATAACCGAACTCTTGAATGCTGAATAGACAAAGATGGACGAGATGATCAAATGGACAAAGTTGATCGGGAAAAGTTTATGGTTGAACTTCAGGATGAAGTTGCCTACGTATCCCAAAGATGGGAATCAAGCCTTACGTAGTTCAGGCTCGGGTTCACTCGAGTATTTTCACTCTCCTTTTGCGCTCTAACTTTTGCCAAGACTGCCCTTTGCGGGTTTTCAACCTTGCGAGCTCAGTTTTTATAATTTCTAATTTTTTATGCCCTAACTTTTGCGTAGGTCGCCCTTTCGGGTTTTCGGCCTAGCGAGCCTCTCAGGAGTAATATTTCTTCAACTTGTCCATGTTGATCGGTTGTGAGAACTCTAGGCCATCTAGATCCATCAGAACCACAGCTCCACCTGACCAGATAGACTTGATGATGTAGGGACCAGTCCAATTGGGTCTGAACTTGCCCCTAGGGTCGTGAATGGGAGCTCGGTTGTCCTTGAGCACCAAATCTCCTTCTTTCAGATTCCTGGACTTAACTTTCTTGTTAAAAGCCCTGGCGATTCTGCGCTGATAACCTTGAACATGGTACAGTGCTTTCAGTCTGCGCTCGTCAAAAAGCATGAGTTCTTCAAATCTGCTCTGTTGCCAATTTGCTTCGGCTGTCTGACACTCAGCCAGCACTCTTACAGACGGAACCTCAATCTCAATAGGTAGAACGGCCTTCATCCCATAAACTAATGAGTACGGGGTCGCCCCAGTAGAAGTTCTAATCGAAGTCTGGTAGCCCCACAGAGCAAACGGCAGCTTATCTGGCCAATCCCGGTAGGTTTCTACCATCTTCTGTAAAATGCACTTAACATTCTTGTTGGCGGCCTCAACTGCTCCATTGATTTGCGGCCGGTATGTGGATGACTTATGAAAAGCCATGTTATATTTTTCCAACAAGTCAATCACTTCCTTCTTGAAGTGGGAGCCGTTATCTGAAATGATCTCATTGAGGACCCCATAGCGACAGATGATGTTGTTTCTAATGAACTTCGCAACATGTGAAGCCTTCAACACCGCATAGGATTGGACCTTAACCCACTTTGTAAAGTAATCTATCGCGACCAGGATGAACTCATGCCCATTCGACCCCTTCGGAGTGACAGCCCCGATCACATCAATTCCCCAAACTGAAAATGGCCATGGCGAAGTCATGTTGTACAGCTTCGACAGTGGAATATTCATGCAGTTTGCATGGGTCTGACACCTGTGCCATTGCCGAACAAAGCTGATACAATCCTCCTCCATAGTGGACCAGTAGTAACCTTGTCTGAGGATCTTCCGCGCTGGCATTACCCCGTTCATATGTGCTCCACATTCTCCTCCATAGATGGCCTCCATTAGGCGCTTCAATTCTTCAGCTTCTACACATAGCTTATGCATTCCCAGATGACCTCTCTTATACAGCTTACCCCCCGCAGATGATGAATTGAACGGCCATTCTTCTGATTGCCCTTTTATCCTTGGCATTTATCCTTGGCGGATATGCTTCCTTCTCCAAGAAATTCCAAATGTCGTAATATCAGGGGTTCTCATCCTGAACCTCGTCTATGGCTGCAATTGATTCGTATGCTGGCGCAAACTTCTGGTCAATGATGACTGGACGCATCCGGACTCCAAACGGGATGTCTATCATGGAAGATAGAGTTGCTAATGAGTCTGCGAACCTGTTGTTCTCTCTTAATAGATGAGCGAAGTTTAGCTTCTCAAACCGAGGAATTAACAAGTCCAAGGTTTGGTGATACATTATCATCTTTTCCTCTTTGACTTTCCAGTCTCCTTTTGCTTGAGACACAACAAGGTTCGAGTCCCCGATGACGTCCAATAGTTTTGCCCCTAGTTCCAAGGTTGTTTCTAGACCGGCAATGCATGCCTCATATCTTGCTTCATTGTTCGAGACTTTGAACCAGAGTTTGAAGGCTAGAGGGATACGGGAATTGTCGGGTGCTATTAGCAACACCCCTATCCCATACCCGTACTGATTTGATGCTCCGTCAAAGTACATCGTCCAAAACTCGTCGTCGATATGCAAAATGGCCTCATCTGGGAATAAGTATTCAACTGCTTCACCTCCTTCCACTAGGTGATCGGCTAAGAATTCTGCTACTGCTCTTCCCTTGACTGACTTGCGCGTCACATACTTCAAATCGAATTCAGAAAGCAACAGCAACCAACGAGCTAGCCTACCCGTAAGTGCCGGTTTCTCGAAAAGATATTTGATGGGATCCAGTCGTGAAACCAACATTACGGAGTGAGCTAACAGGTAGTGCCGCAGCTTCCTGGTAGCCCATACCAAGGCTAAGCAAGCCTTTTCCAACGGTGTGTAATGGGTCTCATACTCTAGCATCTTCTTGCTCAGATTGTAGATGGCTCTCTCCACCTTGTTCTCTGATTCTTGTGCGAGCATACAGCCCATTGTAGTCTCAATTACTGAAAGATACAATATCAATGGTTTCCTTGGCTCTGGCGGTGACAACACGGGCGGGTTCTGTAAATATTCTTTGATCTGTTCAAAAGCAGCTTGGCATCGGCCATCCCACTGGAATTTCTTTCCTTTCTTTAGGAGACCAAAAAGTGGTTCAAAAGTCAAGGTTAATTTTGAGATAAACCGTCTTATGAATTGCACTTTCAGTCCTTGGTGGTGGCATTTCTAAGATGACCTTGATTTTGGAAGGGTCGACTTCAATGCCCCTTTGTGTAATCAGAAACCCCAGCATTTTTTTCGCTGTAACACCAAACGTACACTTACATCTCAACCTCTTTCTTTGAAAAAACTTTTGCAATGCGGTGTAGTGGCCCTCTCTTTCTTTGGACTTGACAATCATGTCGTCCACGTACATCTCAACCTCTTTGTGGATCATGTCATGCAATATTATGGTCGCGGCCCGTTGATATATAGCTCCAGCATTGTTCAACCTAAACGGCATCACTCTGTAGCAGTATGTCCCCCACGGAGTGGTGAAGGCAGTCTTTTTCCGGCATTGTTCAACCTAAACGGTCGCGGCCGCTTTGTGGATCATGTCATGCAATATTATGGTCGCGGCCCGTTGATATATAGCTCCCGCATTGTTCAACCTAAACGGCATCACTCTGTAGCAGTATGTCCCCCACGGAGTGGTGAAGGCAGTCTTTTTCCGGTCTTCTGGTGCCATCACTATCTGATTGTAACCGGAGAAGCCATCCATAAATGAAAGTAAAGCATGCCCCGCTGTGAAGTCCACCAATTCATCAATATGGGGCAAGGGAAAGTCATCCTTTGGACTGGCTCTATTCAAGTCCCTGAAATCCATGCATACCCGGATCCTACCATCCTTCTTTGGCACCGGAACGATGTTGGCCAACCAAGTTGGGTATTCGGATACCAGCAGGAAACCAGCGTCAATTTGCTTGGTGACCTCTTCCTTAATCTTGAGAGCCCAGTCCAGGTGGATCCTTCTGAGTTTTTGTTTAACGGGTCGGGCCTCAGGGTCAAGAGGGATCCGGTGCTGTACGATCTCAGGATCGATTCCAGGTATGTCTTCATAGGACCACGCGAAAACATCTTTGAAATCTTTTAATAAAGCGACTAAGCGCTCGCGTTCCTCCGAAGACAACGTGGACCCAATCTGGACCAGCCGCGGGTCCTCCTCAGTACCGACATTCACAGTAGTGATTTCATCCATTAAGGGTTTAACAAATCTTTCCTGCTCTTGTTCAATGAAGCGTTGCAAAACTGGAGGAATTTCTTCCTCGTCGTTTTCATCAAAATTTTGAAAGTCTGAATTAATGCAATAAATCAAGGGCACAGAAAAGTACTCAGAAACCACAACTACTTGATTCTCATTAAGCACATCCAAATCGTCTGATTCTTCAGTTACAACAGACTCAAAAGAGAAAGAAAAAGACGACCTGGACAGGACTGTGGTATCTGGGTTATCACCCCCTGGAATACTGGACTCAGACTCAGTCGAGCTGGAACCTGATTTTGACTCAACAGATTCGGAGGAATCAGATTCCGGCTCACTACCTGACCCGGTGCTGTTTGACAAAAATCCCTCTTCATACTGCCAGATGAGAGAGGGTGCGATAGATGCATCCAAAATATTTGCTGGTAAGCCCGCAGCCGTTCCATTCCCGATCACGCATACCGAGAAGTTATCCCCCAAGCACTTTTGTTCGATCGGAGGATCTGAAAGTAGACATGCCAGTGCTACCCCTATTTCATTTTCAGCGTCCTCAGACTGCACTTTCTTACTCTGCTCAGCCTCAGCCAATGGGTCCGTTTGCTCTTCGGCAACGTCATCCCCAGGTAACTACAAATCAAAGAAGATCTCAAACCCTGGCACGCGCTTCCTCTCCGCGTTCAGCCACAGCTCTGGGAAGCCACAAAACGGAAAGTCCTCCCCCTCCCGAACAAAATGTCCGTTTAGGGTACCTTGAATGGGCCGGTGCATTAAGTCAAAAGGCTTCCCCGCCTTCTTCGCTCTGGCTTTCCCAGCCATCTCCTTACCCTTCCTTATCCAATCCTCTTTGGTGGGCAAATAACCCAAGCCAAAGGTATGTGGGTTATGTGGCAACTCGGCCAACGCTGCGACACCCTTCTGGCCGCTCTTTCCCAATCCCATCCCGGGGATGTGTTGAAGCTTGTTCATGAGGTATACTGATTGAGCACTGACATACACCCCCTCATTAACAGCCAAATGTCCTGCACGACCCGGGCCTCAGCTAGGGTAAAACCGGATAAGAACACATCCTCCACACCGTGCTCAATTTCCAAAACTGGCGTAGATACTTCCGACGGTGGATGGATCGATGAATTCCCAAAAACAATGGCTACTCCCTTTCCATGGGGGTATTTCACCATTTGATGCAAGGTAGAAGAAACTGCCTTCACTTGATGCGGCCACGGCCGCCCCAAGAGTAGATTGAAAGTGGCGGGAACCTCTAGGATGTGAAAGTCAATTTCATGCTACCCCGGCCCAGCCTTGGTCTAAATTTTCGCTGTCCCCATGACTTCTCTGCTTGTGTTGTCGTATGCCCGAATCACCTGGGTTGTTGGCACAAAGTCCGCAGTCTTCAAGCCGATCGCATAGGCGGTCCTTGCTGGAAACATATTGATGACGGACCTTGTGTCGACAAGTACCACGGGTATCCATTTGTTTCTACACTCCACAGAGATGTAGAGTGGCTTGTTCTGATTCGCACCTTCAGGTGGCAGTTCTTTGTTAGAAAAGGTCAACATCGGGGTAGCTTCTCCCGGAAAAACCAAGCCCACCGGCTGTTCGGGCGTGGTGTCTATAGAGAGCTTGGCCTTGTCCATGGCCGATAAGACAGCTTGTCGATGCACTCGCGATGCCATAAGCAGTCCCCAGATGGAGATGTTTGCTTGTATCTTCTTTAACTGCTTCAGTACAGCCTCTTCCTCGACTTGCTTCTCTTTCTGTCTCTTAACTTCCTTATCCTTCCCAGATGCCTCCGGTTGATCTAGGTGTGGAGGCTTGAAATATCGCCCACTCCTAGTCATATGATCGACTTCGCCGATGTACCAGGTATCATCTAGTTGGTTACTTCCCCAATCCTCGTCCGTATGAGCAAGACATAGGTCATCGTCTTCCCACCACATCCCATCGGCAGTCGACAGACACCTGTCCGACTCCAGTATGACCGTTCTCGTACTCATAGTACGCTCTATCCATATGCTCGCAACATTCTCTGTCTCTGTGCATACAGCAGTTTCAGTCCCCACGTGGGCCTTAGCTTTCCTGATTCTCTCAGAATCCTCAAACCTTTCCTGTTCCAACTGTGTTAGTACAACTGGCTGTTCATCAATTCCTATATTCAAAATGCTCCAATCCTGAGCGAAATTCTTGACACCGGTGCTCTCCGACGATTCATTTTGACTTCCGGCCCTTCCGGCCACAACTGATATTCTCGCCCCTGCCGGGCCCTGTTCTGATTGGAATTCTTCCACAACATCCGGTTGATCATCCAACCACCCGGTAGCCTCTGCCGATTCCTCATAATCAAACCAGTTGACTGTCGAGTCCCCTAGATCTTGGTCATTGAAAAAGTGGAGGTTGGCAAAGCCCTCTCTCACAGCCGCCGAATCATCTACCCCTTGCTCAAATCTATCCCCCTGGATCACACACAGCTCTGCCCTCTCTGGCAATTCTACACTTGGCCTAGCCTGGCCTGCTGATAGAATGTAATCACTCGGATTATAGGCTTCCTCAGCGAGACTCCCAGACTGCTCAAACCTTGACTCAACAATCCCATCCTCCTCTGCGATCTCCCCTGCTCTGTCTTCGACGGTCACCACCATTGGTCCAGGTTGGGTTCTGGAGATGTCCAACATGCACAAGTTAGTGCAGTCGGGAAGGAACACCTCCGGCTTAGATAGGTGGGAAGGAGTGATGTAGATGCTAGGATCGTAAGACACGACCCCAGTCTGGATGAAGTTGATACGTTTTGGGAGGTGGAGCTTGGTTATGCGGAGGGAGAGGGTTGGTTGTGACGTTGGGTTTTTCTGGAGGCAGGATCACCCCGTTATCGATGAGATCTTGAATCTCATGACGTAATCGGTAGCATTGGTCAGTGTCATGACCGTGTTGTTGGTGAAATGCGCAATATTTGGCTGGGTTGTGGGTAGGGGGAAGTTTTTCCGGTAATGGCCGCGGCTCTAGGGGTTTCAGGCGCCCCTTTCTGATTAAAACCCCTAAAGCTTTGGACAAGGACATGTATAGTGGGGCGAAGGCTCATTGGCTTTTGGGTTGGTATTTGGCTGTTTGTGTATTGCTTCCGGATGCACCAGAGAATGGCGTAGCTGCCACGATCCTTGGAGGGGGAGGGGGGATGGTGGTGACCATGCTCACTTCTGAGGTTCTTGCAGTTGTAACACCACTCGGGCCAGCATTGTTGTTGCGATTGAAAGTTCTTCTGGGTTGCTCCCGGTCGTTATCAATTAAGCCCTGCTTCAAGGCATCTTCAATCTGTACTCCCATCTCATGCAGATCTGAAAAGGTAAGGAAGGGGAGCACGATCATCTTCTGCATCAACTTAGGCTGGAGATTGCGCACAATCATCCTAATCTGATCCTTGTCCGTGGGCCTTAGGGCGAGGCCTTGGCCCTCTATCTGGTCACGAACTCTGAAAAGCTCTCCTTAGGCTCCTGCCTTGTCGTCTCGAGATCACGAGTCATAATCTCAATTTACGTGTTATACGAATATTGTGCAATGAAGGCCTCAGCCATATCATCCCAGTTTCTCTTGACGTCATCTTCAAATTTGGCGTACCAGATGGCCGCCACACCCGACAGGGTCCGGCCAAACAGAGACAGCTTCTGTAGTCTGGTGAGGCCCATCAGCCTTAAGATATCTGAAAACAACCTTAGGTGCACCATGGGGTCACCGGACCCATCAAATCGGTCAATTTGTGGCATTTTGAACCGGTCTGGCAGCGTCACAGTTGCGTCCGTATATCTGTCCTCAATGTCGGGAATGGGCTTGACTCCTTGGGATTTCTTAAACATCTTTTCCAGCTTACTCAGCTTCAGTGCTGTGGGGTCCATTTCAAACTCGAAGGGAGAGTCGGGTACATTGATAAGCGTGGACGCCTTGGATAGTTGCGGTGGAATCGGGGGCGGAGCCGGCCCCGTTGGAATGTCTGTATCCTCTTGGACATTTTGAACATTTGGTGTCTCCTCAGGTATCGGAACCCTTGGTGGGGGAGGGGCTTGATGCGAAGTAGATGCCCCGGCTTGCTGCTGTAGCCTTACGATTAACTTTTCTTGTTCAGTCATAACCGTGGCCTGCTGCTTGGCGAACTCCGCCTGTCGGACAGCATCTTGCTGCATAACTTTCATGCTCTCCTGGAGCTGGCACACCATCTCCTCTAAGCTTGCCATACTGCTTTGTTTTGATTGAATTATTGGTATATATTCCCTTTCTGCAGTGAAAATTGAGACCTCAGCCTGATTGTCCACTGGCAGGGTCGACCACTGCTCGGGCGATCTCTGCTCAGACACACTGCGTCTTCTCGGCTTTCGTCTGATAACCGGGGGTAGAGAATAAAACACTGGTTGTCCGTCAACCAGATTCTCAGATCGATTGAGCCGGCGACCTCTAGTCCAGAGTGCTTGGGGGATATCTACTGGGTCAGAAGCAATCGTGCTAAACTACCTAGCAAGAAGATAAATAAAGCAATAAGGAAATAAATAACCTGACAAATGGGCAGCATAACAGCGTAAAATACACACAACACACAGTCGGGTATCACAACACACTGTTGATAAACTGAATACACTGCTCCTCAATACTGATTATTGTCCCTGAATCACTGTTCCTAAAACTGAACCTGATACCCGCAAATAACTGATTCTTAAACACTGAACTGGCGCCCACAGGCCTGATGCCCAAACTTGCAAACTGATACACGCATTCTTGTAGAGACACACTTTAAAGCACATAGCAGATAAAGTGAGAGCCAAAACACCCCTATGCTGGGGGTAGGGTTTCCCCGTCCTATTTTGTCAGGAACTAGGGTTTCACTATGCACGCAGCGGTTTCAAACAACCTATAATCGGGTAAGCAACCTGTCCTAGTTTGGAATGGTCACTATAGATTTCGATATGCACTAGGTCGAATGGGTGCCCCGGTAAAAATCGGGGTTTGTGTTCCTATACTGGCAGAGCCCACAACCGGTCAGCCTTATGGTCATGCCTTGACAAGACAAGCCTCCGGCAAACCGTTCAAGAATAGCAGATGGCAAACACGGTGTCCTAGGCGCAGCAATGCACATGCAATGCAAAGAAACACATAAGTGTAGTCAAAACAAGATATCATGAGTTCGAGTCAAGTTCTCTAAATCCCCAGCGGAGTCACCAGAAACTGTAGATGTCCCCGAACACCCCAGGAGGATGAGTCCTGTTCTGTTCATTTGGGCTCACTACAGTTCGGACTCTCGAATTGTCACGGTTCTTAATCTGAACCAAAGAGTCCAAATTCGGCAAATCATTTTTGAGAAAAACAGATTTTTAGAAAAGAAGTGCCAAACATGGACTGCTTTGCCAAATATAGAGTCGCCACCTAAATATTTTATTTGGGGGGAATTTAGGAAACCCTGACTCGTTTGCCTAAGGCCATGTGTCCGTCATTACCAAAGTTGCCTCGGCTCGGGAACTTGGGTACGATTGGGGAAGGTCAGCTATGAGCACCCCCTCTCGCCCGATCAAAGATCGGCCTCTACTAACCATGATATCTCGCTTTCGAAAACACATGCGTTCTTATTCCAATTAATTGGCCTAGAATTACTATGTTATGCGCACAGCAAACAAGTATAAACCAAATCGCCTAAATTAGAACAAAACATTGCATGTTTGTTTTGAAAATGGTTTGCTACTCGCAAGTAGGCTAAAATGCAGGTTTTGCCACTCTCAAGTGAGCTTTAGAAAAGATGGTTTTGCCACTATCTAGTGGGCTTAAAACTCACAGTTTTAATGCATTATCCCAATTTAGTTAATGCAACCTCCATCCACAGGCATTCAAACAGTTATATTACATAAGCAAATAGCCTCATGGCAAGCATGCTGTCATGGCAAAACTCACACGCATGCAAAGATGCTAAAGCATAAGAACTTACCGAGTACTCCGAGCGAAAACAGAAACTAGTTAGTAATCATATGCATGATCCTAGTTCATGTTAAGATGGCTAATGCAACACATACAAGATGCAGCTACAATAGGCTCGGCTAATCTATGGATGGCATATGATGATGCTACAACTAACACGTATTCAACTTGGAATTGAAATACAATGCAGTTAGTATGATGCGCCGAGCCCGGTGCATGCAAGACAAATGTATGGATGCACGCATGCATAGCATAAGGTATGCTAAATTAAATATGCCCTAATACTAACCATCGAAGCAAGTAAGTAAAAGGGAGAAAGAAGTGGGGGTTGGAAGACATGCACACACGCACCCACGCTTATTATAAATTTGCCCTCGCTCAGAGGGACCGAATAAATATTACAGTCTGAATAAATAATACTAAATTAATTATTACAGAATTTCTAATTAATTAACAAATTAAATGCAGAAAGAAGGCGGCCACAGCCCTGCCTCGGGACATGTGAATGATGCATGCTGGACTCGTCTTGCCCGGAAACTCGCTGCCATTGCACTGTTGCCTCTGTTAACACTGCCCTGCTCCTCTGAGGACTGTGAAAATTCTTGGGGCACCTCTGAACTGATTCCTGATCACTCCGGAATATCACCGGCCAATTCAAAGCACCACCGGCCATGGGGATGGGCTCATCGGCTAATTGTTAGGTGGCCGACTGACCATTTCTTCCTGTAAAATCCTCCAGTTGACAGCAACAGAGGGCAAGCAGTGTATGGCATGGAATTTTCAAGCAAATGTGAGCATGGCCACACTCCCTATCATGCAATGAACTCAAGGGAGCGTGGTCCTCGACCCTCGGGCCATCAATTGTGCATTTCGATGCATGATGGCCTAAGAGGCCAAGTTTGCAACTTAATGTAAATGCATGGAACACACAAATGAGTGCTAACACCCTTTCATATTGAGGTCAAGGGCATCGGTGACCGAGGGTTGAGATGCGTTTTGTCACTTTGGGTACGAACATACCTCTCCTCTCATGCTTGGTTTGACACCCCAAACCAAGTAATGCAATGCATGTATGCAATGGACAATGCAAAGTAATGCAACTCATGCAATGCCATGCGAGCGAGCTAGTCAAATGCAACAAGACATTAGCTAACCATGCAAGCTAGACTAATGCGATGTGGGCATATCAAGTATACAACAAGACTATGTGATGCAACTTAACTAAACAAGGTGCGAACATGCAAACAAGATATAATGCAAGCATGCTCCTAATGTAATGCAACATACATCATGCCAAGTATGCAACTAGGTACAAAAGTGGTCTTAAACTGAAATGGGAGGCCTCAGCCATGCCCTAAAGCAGTGGCCAAGAGGGCCCAAAATGGTACCAATTATGCATGCAAGCATGCACACGCCAAGGCCTATCATTTGAACATGAAAGGGAACAACTCTAGGCATATTTAAGGGTAATGTACTTTGAGTTTAAACACTCACGTTAAACTCCGAAAAACCTGCAAAAGATGACACCAATACATGCTAGGGAATGGATGCAACATAGATGGCATTCAAGACTACAAACGAGAGCATTGCTCAACACCTACCCCGAGCAAACATGGCATGGATCTTTCAATACAAAACCCAGTTTTAGCATGCAAAATGGACCTCCAAAACCCACTGATATAGCAGCTAAGGGACACAAACCAAGGGGCATGCACAATGCTCATTTCGAGGCACAAGAGAAACAACTCTTCAAAGTATGAAAGAGATGATGAATGCAGGCATACTAGCATGGATTATGGACTTTAAACATGATCTCCAATGATGCCAAATCACGAGAATAAGTTAAGCTAAGCATGCTAGAGACCCACATACACAAGGCTCACAATCCAAAACACAAAGAGGCTACCCTAAACATGGCAAGTATGACTAAAAATGTAGCAAATAGGCCTTAAGCATGGAAAAACAGTGTTTAGAACTTCATAAAGTTAAGCTAATATATGCAAGCATCATGGTCTATTGGCAAGGCGCATTTCTAGGCAACATGGAGGAATGCAAAACAAGTATAATATGCATGGAAGGGGCCACTAATCCGACCAAAAACAAAGGCATAATATGACCCAACAATACCCAAAAACCCCTGAAATGAAGCCAAGAACAACTAATCATGCATGCTACCCTTATGAGCCAAAAACATGAACAAATGGGGCACAAAGGGAGAGGGGTGTCCCTCCCCTATGCAAGACCTCAAACCCCCTTCTTCACCACTGAAAATCCACTGGATTTTAGTGGTGAGAAGGTCAACACACAATAGTAACCAAAGCTTAGCAAAGAGAGCACCAAAAGGGCCAAACAAGGCCTAAGAGGGGGTGGTCGACCCCCAACACCAAAACAACCTTAATGAAGTATCTTAAGCAAGAAAATATAAGAATTTTTTCAATTATACACAAAGTATAAAACAGTAAGAAAAATAGGTAAAAGACTAGTGCAAGATTGGGGAATATAAAGTAAAAGTGTTACCCTTGGAGAATCCTTGAAGAACAGCAAATGCAGCCCTCTTCTTCTGTTCAAAACCAATCCAAAACCTCAAGAACAAACCCTCAATGCCTCCCAAAGTCAAATTAAGGTGTAAGAGTGTGTGTCTTAGTGCAATACTATGAACTAAACACACCTTTAGGGCCTCAAATCCTCACAAAATGAAAAGAAAAAGGGAGATATAGAGAGAGAGGATGATATATCAAATATACGTATGTATTAGGTCTGGATTTTTTGAACCAAAACAAAGGAGAGAGGAGGGGCTCTTATATAGACCAAGCCAAAGGCTAAGCTTCCAAGGGAAGCTATTAAAAAAAGGGTCAAGTCTTCCTAAAGAAGCCAAGGCAAAGGGGCCAAGGCTTCCTCAGGAAGCTGGGACAGGTGTCCAAGCTTCTTAGGAAAGCTAAGACAAAGGTCTAAGCTTCCTCAAGAAGCTACACCAAAAGGGTGCAAAAGGGGCAAAACAGCCACACATTAGCACGGGGACAGGGTTTGTGCATTCCAGTTGGCACAGCTGGCATGCAACATGCCTGAAAAAGGCAAAAAAGTGGCACCGGCCAGAAAAGGAGGCCATCGGCCAAACAGATGGTCGGCCGACCACACAAAGTGCCGATCGGCCAATAGTATATTTCACCAATGGCCGGTAGAAATAATACACGGCCGGTGGCCTCAAGCCATGGCTGGTGGGGATTGGGGTTAGCTAACAAGCTACTTTCTACCCTCAGGTACAAAACAATCAAGTCCTTGGTGCAAAACCAAGCACAGAATGAGCAAGTTGAGAGATCCTGAGGCAAGGCGCATAGCCTAGACCTCCGGGAACTCAAAACAAACATGAGCATGGATGATCACTGAGTGTTCAAACGGTGATGTCCAAGTCTTGAGGACGGTCAAAAATGGGGTGTCTACAGCCGTCGGGACCACACCTCGGCGAGAAGGTGTGGGACCTCAGCCAAGACCTGGTTGGTGCCCAGCATGTTTTCCCGAGATGAGAAACAGTGTTTTGTTTTTATTTGACTTAGTTTTTGAAGAATGTCGAATCATCCGTTTGCATGTGAAGCTTGTTTGAAAGTGCGTTCAATAGACTTTACCATGTGTTTGTAGGACTTGGACTTTTGCCTTGACCCCGACGTTTGAAGAACTATGTGAGTGGTATTTTTAATAAAGCTATGTTATAAAGTTTTGATAAAGCTTTGCTTTGCCTTGTTTTGATAAAAGTATTTGTTCAAGCATGAATGAATATCCCTATTTTTGTGTATCAAGTAAATACGTTTGTTTTGATGACATTCTTGGAGAAGTCCTTAGTGCTAGGGGACTATAATGCAACTACACACCTTGTTTTGAAAGTCCTTAGTGCCAGGGGACTATAATGCAACTGCACCCTTGTTTTGAAAGTCCTTAGTGCCAGGGGACTATAACGCAACTGCACCATCGTTTGAGATATCTCCCTTGTTTTGTCTTGTTTTGCCACTAACGGTTTATCGCATGGGTTTGTTTGTCCGAAATGTCATCATTTGCAATATGTTAATGCTAGTAAGCATCCCTAGAAGCTTTGAAGATTTGTTAGATGAACGTGGTTCATCCCTTGTTATGTAAAGTTTAACATGTTTTGTTTTAAAAAGACTTCGGCTATTATTCATGCAAACCCTTTATTATTTATATCATTCACTGAGTACCCAAGCTCACCCTCTCCGTATATATATGCAGGTGATGAGCAAGAAGGCGGTGATGCCTAGATGTGTTTCGCAAGTTTGTTTTGGATTCTTGTTATGTCAGCTTGACTTGTATTCATGTCGGCAATCTTGAAGATTATGCTTCTCGACCTGTAATACTTGTAATTTGCATACGTCGGCTTGAGAAGCCTTTTGATCAAGATGTAACATGTAATTTACTTTAATTGTAACCAAGTTGTGCTAAGATGTATGCCATTTCATTTGATCTATGAACGACTCTTATGGACCACTTGTATTTTAAATTATTGCTTCTGCATTTGCAAGCCCTTATGAATACTCTGTTTGTGTGTGAATCTTTGTGGGTTGGCCTTCGGTAATCTCGGATTACTGGCCATCACGGCACCATCCTACTAGGGGCGGTTTGGGGTCGTGACAATGTACTAATTAATTTATTGAGAATTTATGGAGTAATTTGCTGGGAATTTATTGCGAATTTACTAAGAATTTGTTAAGTAATTTATTGAAAATTTACTAAGTAATTTACAAAGAATTTACTGAGTAATTTAATATGAAGTTACTCAGAATTTACTGAGTAATTTTCTGATAATTTACGGAGTAATCTGCTGAGAATTTTTCTTGGAATTTACTATGAATTTACTGAGTAATTTACGGAGAATTTACTAAGTAATTTACTTAGAATTTACAGCGAATTTACTATGTAATTTACAGAGAACTTGCTGAGTAATTTACAGAGTAATGTACTGAGTAATTTACTGAGAATTTACTGAATAATTTGTTAAGTAATTTTCATAGTAATATACTTTGAATTTACAGAGCAATTAATAGAGTAATTTACTGGGAATTTACTGAGTAATTTATAACAGAATTTATTGAGAATTTATTGGAAATTTACTTAGTAATTTATTGTGAATTTATTGAGAAATTTAGCAAGAATTTACTAGGAATTTACTGAGAATTTACTTTGTAATTTGCCGATAATTTATTGCAAAATTACGAGGTAATTTTCTTAGAATTTGCTTGGTAATTACAGGGTAATTTACTAGGCATTTGCTAATAAATTTATTGAGAATTTACAGGGAATTTACTAATTAATTTACTGAGAATTTACTGAGTAATTTACTGAGATTTTACAGGGAATTTATTGAAAATTTACTCGAAATTTGCAGAGTAATTTACAGAGAATTTACTAGGAATTTATTGAGTAATTTCTAAGAATTTACTGAGCAATTTAATGAGAATTTATAGAGTAATTTGATGAGAATTTACTGGGAATTAACTGAGTTATTTACGGAGAATTTATTGGGAATGTATTGAGAATTTACTGAAAATTGACTGAGAATTTACTGAGTAACATACTAAGAATTTGTTGGGAATTTACTGAGTAATTTACTGGGAATTTACTGAGTAATTTACTGTGAATTTACGAAGTATTTTACTGGAAATTTACTGAAAATTTACTGAGTAATTTAATATGAATTTATTGGGAATTTACTAATTAATTTACTGAGAATTTACTGAGTAATTTAGTTTGAATTTACTTGGAATTTACTGAGTAATTTAATTTGAATTTACTGGGAATTTGTTGAGTAATTTACTGAGAATTTACTGAAAATTTTCTACGACTTTACTTAGTAATTTACAAAGAACTTGCTGAGTAATTTACAGAGTTATGTACTGAGTAATTTATTGAGAATTTACTGAAAATTTACAGAGTAACTTACTGAGAATATATTGGAATTTACTCAGTAATTTATAGAAAATTTACTGAGTAATTTATTTAGAATTTACATGGAATTTACTGAGAAATTACTAAGTAAGTTACTGAGAATTTACTAGGAAGTTACTACGAATTTACTGAGTAATTTACAAAGTAATTTATGACAATTTACTGGAAATTTATTGGATACTTTACAAAGAATTTACTAGGAATTTACTGAGTAAGTTTCTGAGTAATTTACTTAGAATTCACTGAGTACAACTCCAAGGAGATTTAATGGGACGAATAAGTTTTTTCTGGAGAAGAGTATTAATTTCTGTCTTACAGAGTTCCATATACTCCTTTTTCATTTGACTGGGGCGAGCGCGAGTAGGAATATTCCGCTCATTGTAACCTGGTTCATAAGGCAAAGAAACAATATGTTTCTTCTTATTCCAAAAAGCATTAGGAAGATCATTGCAAATTTCAGTTTGAAATTCTTGTTCAAGAATTTTAATCTTCTGCTGGAAAGTGGATTGACTTATCCGTTGTTCTGAAGTAAGAAAACTAATTTCCTTTTGTAAGAAATTAATTTGTTTTTCTTTGAAATTTACTAAGTCCTTTATTTGATCAAGTTCCTTAGTGTAAGGCTGTGTAATAAACTCAAAAATAATCGGCTGATTATTCAGGTTTGTACGGATGCCAATAGAATCAATTTTGAGAATTGGCATCAAAAGACACAGGAAAGGAGTTCCAAGAATTATGGCTTGAGACATGTTCTTAATAAGAACAAAAGACGTCGGAAGACATAATCCTTGATTACAAATTAAAACTTCTGGAAGTTTATACTGGATATATAGAGTTTTACCACTTGCCATGGTATTCAAATTGATGCTTTTCCTGACGATATCCGTAATGCATTTAATGAATGGCATAATGCATTCAGTCATCTTCCCGGACATCAAGATATTTCTATGTCCAAATCCACAACTCATTTTGTTATCCATTTTGGTATTCCATGGATATGGAAATGGGATTTTCAGACTGATCTTCAGAATAAAATTCCCCGATTAAAAAGAGTATTCTTTTATAAATGGTGGAATAAAATGGATGATCCAAAACCTCGACAGGAATTACTCCAGAAGATTAAGGCTGATACTCAAGCCTGCTGGGATGCTACTCCTAAACTCATCCCAGCTGCTCCAGCCCAAAATCCATTTGTCCAGATTCAAAACAAATTAAGGAAAAAATTTCCGACACTATCTGAATCAGAATTAGTAATCAAGAGCATGGATTATATGAAAGAGCAATTTCTCCAATCTCTCAACCGTGATAACATCAGCATGAAGTCAGGAGCCAGTCATGAAGAAGAAGGCCATCCTGATGCTTACAATGATGCTAATGAGTTCAACGTGCTAGCGGGTGAAGCTCAAGAACCAGATGATGCTGATCCCAATCTTGGAGATTTTTGGGATTCTCTCACAGGATTGATTGGCGACAAACTTAGTCAAGAAAAGGACAAAAAGGGGAAAGGAAAAGCAGAATGATTTCCCTTTATTCTCCACTCATCCAGACGCATGATCCAGCTCCACAAGACGACAAGAATGCTTTCGGCTACGTTTCTTAAAGCAGATTCCTTGTCTGCCACACTTAGCTAAAGCCATCCAGCTGTCTATCTTACCGACCTTATAGATAAGGGAATCCAAAGGAGATAAGGATGATCGACTCCAATCCATTCAGGGCACGCCACCTGTCTCGCAAAGATATCCCTTGTATTATTTTCTTTTCTATATAAAGGGCATCCTCACCCTTGTTGAGGCAGAACGAAATATTTAGTTTTTCCGTTTCAAAGTCTGTACTCTCTCTCTCTCTCTCAGGTGTGCTCCTATATTATACTTATCAAGTATCTAATAAAGTGTGCCATATTGAGTAAGTATTGTATCTATCCCTTTACTTTTACTATGCATGTCTGAATATATACTTATTATAATAAATGATATATTAGCATATCATACAAATCGAAAAAACAATCTTTTCCGAAACTTTCTGTCAATCTGGCCTAATGACCCTTGGGGTTTACAGCAATTAGAAGAAGTTAATCAATTAATTAAAAAAACACAATTACAAATCCAGGAACAAATCTGTCTACTCATATTGGCCGGTAGGCCTCCACCTCCTCCAGAAAATTAGTTCATGAGACCATGTATGGCATAATTAATCTAAAATAAAATAAAACTATAACAACTAATATTCTTGGGTCAGTGCTTAGTGATGGTTAGTACAAAGTAAGGGTTAATGGGACGTCACCCAAGTCGCGTAGAGTTTGACCGTGAGCAGTAAGTGCGGTTAGGTCTTTTCTCGTAAGTCGTTGACAGACGTGTTAACCATAACCTGTGGGCCTCCACCTCCTCCAGAAAATTAGTTCATGAGACCATGTATGGCATAATTAATCTAAAATAAAATAAAACTATAACAACTAATATTCTTGGGTCAGTGCTTAGTGATGGTTAGTACAAAGTTAGGGTTAATGGGACGTCACCCAAGTCGCCTAGAGTTTGACCGTTAGCAGTAAGTGCGGTTAGGTCTTTTCTCGTAAGTCGTTGACAGACGTGTTAGCCATAACCTGTGCAAGCACCATTATTGGTATCAGAGCCAAGTTTATTATTTGTTATAGTTTGTTTTATTCTAAATTAATTATACATATATGGTCATCATACAACCTAAGGTCTACAGAACCCATAGCAGATACAGCCTCAACAGTAGCCCAAACCGTGGCCAATACAGAAGCTTCTTCATCAGAAGCCAGAGAACTAGTTGCCTATCAAGAGGTTAAGGAAGCTCTTGATAAGTGGACTATCCCGAATGTAAAACTAAATACTATCTATAAGATAGGTAAACTTGATTTTTCCAGTAAACGCATAATCAAGACATTTGAACATGCTATGCCTGTCCTGAACAATGATGAGATAATACATCTCCTCCATTTCCAGGATTTATACCCCTTCCTAGAACATTATAAGTGTCATGACCCGAACCGGCCCCTATGGGTTAAGGACATAACCGGCCAGCAATCTTAAGATTACCTACGGCCTCAGACCAAAACAGACATAACTCGTCAGAGTAAGGGGCCAAACAGAAGCAATAAATAAAAACTTTGTCCATAGAGCCGTGCTTATATGCACATCAGACAAACCATACTCTGATACGTTAATAACCCACATCAAAAGTACAGTTCTACGAAATTCATTACAGACAGGATCATCCAAAACGAGTCAACCTATGACAGACTATTTACAGATATACATAAAGTCCTTGCCGGCAAAACAAAATATAATACATAGCAAAAGGCAAGGGTAGGTCTCAAAAATGAGACGCAAGGCTGACTTCTTCAAAACTTGGATTTTTCCTAGCAGACTTCACTGAGGCTAGGTCTGGACTTCTCTTGGCTCACCTACAACACATGAATGAGCGTGAGCGATAGCCCAGTGAATAATATCAAATCAAATACAGAAGTTACATAACAACGTAGAACGTTTTCCAAACGACCTTAGGCCCAATTCATATTTGCATTTAATAGATATATAACTATACGCAATTCAGATCAAGTGACTGTAGTTCTAACGTTCTGGCCTTTGGCCCATTCAGATTTCCATTCATGTCAAAACGGCCTTTGGCCCGCTCATTCATTTCAAAACGGCCTTTGGCCCATTCATTTATGTCAAAACGGCCTTTGGCCCATTCATTTATGTCAAAACGGCCTTTGGCCCATTCATTTACTCTTGTCAGACTTTAGTCCGCAATCCCAATTAACAGCTCATAAAGTTTATAAGGGAATAACAATTGGACATTGACAAACTTTCAAATATTGATATTACTCACAGTGATCGGCTTGTTGATTTGCCCTGGAGCTTGACCCTACACGTTTCATGAACACAAAAGGGTCATTAACAGTTTAATCCGTTCTTTAATTCACATATTCCTCTTTAGGGTTTATTATTATTATCTCATTAGCTCATTTACAATGCTTAACATATGCCTAAGAGTGCTTGCAAGTGAAACAGAACGGAAAACAGAACACAAAATGCAAAAACAGGATTTCAGAAAATAGGGTCCCCGCTCGAGCGTAGACTTCCCCGCTCGAGCGGACCCTTAGGTCTGCAAAAGTACTGGTTGCCTTCAATTCCAGCTCGAGCGTGAACTCGGCCGCTCGAGCGCACTGCTTGTCTACATAGCTCCCCGCTCGAGCGTCAAATCCCCCGCTCGAGCGGGAACCATGTCTGCAAAAAGATGCTGGGAGCTCGTTTTCTCCGCTCGAGCGTGGACTTCCCCGCTCGAGCGGAATCCGAAATTCTGGAAATTCCAGATTGTGTTCTTGAGCTTCAACTCGATTTCCCAGCTACCATTCTTGCATGCAAGGGCTCAAATCTCAAATATAATCATACTAACATGGTTCCCTTGCAAGATCACAACATTATGAAGTTCAATTTCTTGATTTATCTACATGCATGTCCCAAAATGTCTCAAACCCATCATCAACATGCTCAATTTCAAACATTCAAGACTTATACTCCCATGATTTGTACATGCATGTGGGAGATGCTCATCATTCTCAACTTAGATGGTACAGATGGTGATCAAAACATGAGTTTCAACCAAAACTCTACATGAATCATGTGTTTCAAGCTCAAACATGCAAATTCAAAGTAATTTCTTACATGCATGAGTTCTAAGACTTCAAACTCAACAAAAATCAACTTATTACATGCTCTTGATCACAACAACCCTTGAACTTACAAGATCACAATTTCAAACTTATGAATTCAGGACCAAATGCTTACCTAGAGGCTCAATCTTTCAACTATAGGAATTTCTTGAGTTTAATCCTCCAATTCTTCACAAATTTGAGCCAAACACCAAACTCTCCTCTTTTCCCTCTCTCTAGCCGACTCCCCTCTCTCTTTCTTACGTTTAAGTCAGCCAAGAGGAATAACAAGGAGGGATTTGAGTGTATAGAGCCTCACTAAGTCACAATATAATAATAATATAGAGTAATTGGGCACTCATTTTACCAACTTAATCAACTTAATTTGGCCCAAATAAATTTTCAATTAAACTTCATCGTAGGCTCTAAAAATTATGCCACCCACAATGGCGTAATCAATTTCGGGTTCTGTGGCCGATAAGGCCCTCAATTTAATTTCCAAAGCAGGTTATTCAAACAGATATTCCTACGATGAGCAGATACGAATTCAAAATCACCTAATAGCACACAAAATCATGCTAAGCAAATAACCATAAACAGATTTAGGACCAATTTAGCATAATACAGAACAGGGATGTCACAATAAGTATGTCCACATAGGACTTGTCCAGATAGCCTTCAAACCCTTGACCCTTTTAGGTCAAAATACCAGTCTCCAATGTACCCTTAGAGATGGAAGATGTACCGATTGGAGAGCCTCACTAATGGGAGCTGTTGAAACCAGTCTGTTCCATGGTCCAGTTTATTTTGATATTTATCCCAATTTAAGTATAGCACTTTTTGATGCAAATTTATCTAAAGTTTTAGAACTCAGAGTGTTATCTAATGGGTATGAATACCTTCCAGGATCCCCACCATACGCGGTAATTTCCAGAATATATTTAAAGGTCCTAACGACTTTAAATCCATATATTAGGAAACAAAGTCCCGCAGGTCACACTGTCTTGATTGATACTAATCTTTACAGTAGCCAGGTAGCTATTTCCAAGATGATTGAATGGGAAAAAATTACCTTTCCAGAAAGATGGCAGATAACTCATGTTGTTCCTCCTAAACCAATTGTTAGACACAATTTGGAAGATGTTATTCAAACTGAAGGTGGTAATGTTTACCTCTGTTTCCAGTCACCACAACGACAGCTAACCAGAAGCATGTCTACTGCTAGCGTGAGATCTACACCCTCATTTAGAGAACCATATAGGGTAGATCTTCCTGAGTCATCCAGACATTCTAGTGTTGAACCCCTTGAAGCTGTTATTCAAGGAATGTTATCCAGATCACATAGTACACCTGATCATATCGATCCCATGGATCCTATTGTCCAAGGACTCCAGTTTTCTCCGAACAAAATTCCACATGGCATTTATGAGCCACGAACATCCAATAGCAAAGGACCTTATAGTCCTACTGCCAGTGACATGAACTTTGAAGTTTAATGGATTTTAGCTCTGGGAGTGCAAATAGGAAAGTCTTAAATCAAGACTTTTACCATGAACAATTTACTGACTTCAGAAATTGGTATTTTACCAATCACACTCCTGAACAAATACAAAACTTCAAACTCCAGTATTATGATTATCTAGAGATCCACCAAATACTCCAACCTTTTCCCTTATGGTTTAAAAACCATGTAGGAATCCCGATATCCCAAATAAATGTATTAGACTAGAAAAATTGGGTCACTACCGATGGAAATATGTATACCTCCATCCATCCTCCTGCTAAATCTCTTGAACTACTTCCTAGTGATACAACTTCCAGTCAACCTTTGGTTATTTCGCCCTTTATGGAACCTCCTCCTAAAAGTTCCAATGCTTTGACCGTCAAAGAATTTATTCCTGTTATCAAATAGAATAATTATACAAATCTTTACTGTCAAACCATGGGGAAGCAGTTAACCCGGATTGAAGAAACAGTTGTTCATTTAAAAGAACATTGTCAAATTCAACCAATAAAGCAACCGGAAATCCAGCCGGCCCTACTCAAACCTAATCCCACGGTTACCAATTTTAATTTGGAACCAAAAAAAGATAATACCGAATTCATGAACACGTTGATAGATAAGATTAAAAATCTTAATCTTTCTACTTCCGGCCCATCTCAGGTCAATATGTTATCCAAAGATCATATAACCAAGGAAGAGCCTTTTCCCGAATTGACTATTCAACAAATAGCCGAAATTCAAGCTAATTTCCAGGATGATCAACCTAGTGAAGTCAATAGGGTCATGTACGACACCAAAATTGATCGACACTCTTACCTAGCTCCAAGTAGGTATTATTATTCCAGACCTACACCCGTTGATATTTTGTATGAAGAAAATTTCTTACAAAATCATAAACATTATCAAAGTCGTACCATTTATGAATGGAACATAGATGGTTTAACTGACTATCAAATATATGAAACCTTACAGCACATGATGATGTTTGCCACTGTTTGCAAACAAAATGAAAATACCGACCATCAAGTTGTGAGATTTATTGTCAGTGGTTTTACTGGTATCCTTAAAGGATGGTGGGATAATATTCTCACGACGGCTCAAAACGATGAGATCCTAACTTCAACCCGAATTCGTTTAGATCCTGCCACTAGAGCTGAAGTTACAGAACAAGATGCTGTTTACACCCTGGTAAACACCATAATCCAGCATTTTATTGGTAATGTTACCGGTCTTGAAGATCGTACCCAGGAACTTCTTCAGAAATTAAGATGTCCATCTTTATCTCATTTCAGATGGTATAAAGATGTTTTCATGACGAAAGTTCATCGGCGTACATATGCTAGTTCTGAACACTGGAAGGCCAAATTCATCGATGGCTTACCTACTCTTTTTGCTGAAAGAGTTAGAAAGAAATTACGTGACCGACATGATAGGATGTCTATACCTTATTATAGATATACCTATGGTCAGCTAATTGCTATAATTACCGATGAAGGACTTGCTCTATGTAATAAGCTCAAACTTCAGCAGCAAATGAAACAGCAACATCTAACTAGCCGAAAAGAAATAGGTGAGTTCTGTGAACAATTCTCCTATGGAGATAATTTACAATATCCCAAATCCAGCAAACATAAAAAAATGGCAAATCCCAAATCTTATCCTAAAAAATCCAGAAAAGGTAAGTATGCTAAGCCACAGGCTCAGCAAGCTACACCTAATAGGAAGCAATCAAAACCTTACAGAAAGAAATCATCCAAATCCATCATTAAATGTTATAAGTGTGGACAGACAGGACATTATGCCAACCGCTGCAAATCCAAAATACAACATAAGCTTAATGAACTATCTGTAGATGATAATTTGAAGCAACAAATCCTTCAAATGCTTTCAGATTCAAACATTTCTTCTGATAATGAAGACGAAATTAATGCTTTATATTCAGACACTTCAGATACATCAGAAGATAATCCCGAAATTTGCGGTTGCAAATCTAATATTAATCAAATTACAGATGAAGTCAACTATTGGAAAGCAATAGTTGAAATGAATGGACTTGATATTGGAGGACCCAGTATCAATGTTCTGACAGAAGATGAACACAAAATAATTAATTTTGCTGATCATATTTCTAATCCATAAATGAAATTAAAATTCTTAGAACTATGCTTACAGCAGTAGAAGAAGGAAGAAATTCTTCCTCCGCAACATTATACCATGAAAGAAGTTTTTAACCGACTCCAAAATATCCAGACCGAAGAAAAGCCTATCTCTATTCAAGATCTGAGAATGGAGGTAAATGCTTTAAAATTAGAAGTCAAACATTTACAGAATTCCAACAATGCCATTAATACTGAAATTAAAAAGATTAATGGGAAACTCCAGAAAGATAAAAATATCATCGAATCTACTTCTGAAAATCCTCCAGAAACTAAAGCAACAGATTATTTAATGCTCATGAACTCTGTTACTTTCCAGAAATGGTATATCCGAATCACTTTCATGATAAAACTTGATTTTATCATCAAAGATGCCATTGCTCTTGTTGATAGCGGTGCTGATATGAATTGTATTCAAGAAGGACTTATTCCAACCAAATACTTTCATAAAACTATGCAATCACTCACAAGTGCAAGTGGTAATACTCTATATATCCAGTATAAACTTCCAGAAGTTTTAATTTGTAATCAAGGATTATGTCTTCCGACTTCTTTTGTTCTTATTAAGAACATGTCTCAAGCCATAATTCTTGGAACTCCTTTCCTGTGTCTTTTGATGCCAATTCTCAAAATTGATTCTATTGGCATCCATACAAACCTGAATAATCAACCGATTATTTTTGAGTTTATTACACAGCCTTACACTAAGGAACTTGATCAAATAAAGGACTTAGTAAATTTCAAAGAAAAACAAATTAATTTCTTACAAAAGGAAATGAGTTTCTTACTTCAGAACAACGGATAAGTCAATCCTCTTCCCAGCAAAAATTTAAAATTCTTGAACAAGAATTTCAACTGAAATTTGCAGTGATCTTCCTAATGCTTTTTGGAATTGGAAGAAACATATTGTTTCTTTGCCTTATGAACCAGGTTAAGATGAGCGGAATATTCCGACTCGCGCTCACCCAGTCAAATGAAAAAGGAGTATATGGAACTCTGTAAGACAAAAATTATACTCTTCTCCAGAAAAAACTTATTCGCCCCAAGTAACTCCCTTGGAGTTGTACTGCTTTTAATGTGAATTATAAATGCAGAGAATTGAGAGAGGTACTCCATGATTAGTCATCAATTATAAACCTCTCAATGAAGCCTTACAATGGATAAGGTATCCAGTTCCAAACAAAAAAGATCTTTTAGATCGCCTCCGCGATGCAGTAGTCTTTTCCAAATTTGATATGAAATCAGGATTTTGGCAAGTCCAAATCGCTGAAGAAGATAGATATAAAACTGCTTTTACCGTACCCTTTGGACATTTCGAATGGAATGTAATGCCATTTGGTTTAAAAAATGCTCCTTCTGAATTCCAGCATATAATGAATGACATATTCAATCCTTATACAGAATTCTCCATTTGTTATATTGATGATGTTTTACTTTTTTCCTCATCAATTGACCAACACATGAAACATCTTAATATTTTTAAGCATGTTATCATAAAAAATGGTTTAGTTGTTTCTGCCCCAAAAATGAAACTTTTTCAGACGACTGTCCGATTTTTAGGCCATAATATTCACAATGGTACTGTTATTCCTATTAATAGAAGTATGGAATTTGCTTCTAAATTTCCTGATGAAATCAAGGATAAAACTCAATTACAGAGATTTTTGGGTAGTCTAAATTATATACATGATTACTATCCTAACCTTGCTACTGATGCAGCAATTTTGTATACCAGACTAAGAAAAAATCCTCCCACATGGTGTCCAGAACATACTGCAGCAGTAAAGAAAATAAAGGCTAGAGTTCAGACTCTACCTTGCCTTTCTTTACCTAATCCAGAATGGAAAAAAAAATGTTGAAACTGATGCTTCTGATTTAGGGTTTGGTGGGATTCTCAAACAGTTTAATCCAAACACTAAAAAAGAAGAACTTCTCAGATTTCATTCCAGAATTTGGCATTCTGCAGCCAAAAATTATCCAACCATTAAAAAAGAATGTTTAGCAATTTTAAAATGTGTTTTAAAATCCCAAGATGATCTCCTCAATCAACATTTTTTAATCCGAGTTGATTGTTCTGCTGCTAAACAAATCTTTAAAACTGATGTTAAAAATCTAGCTCAAAAACAGATTTTTGCCTCTTGGCAAGGCCAGCTTTCCGTTTTTGATTTTGATATTGAATATATCAAAGGAGAAAATAATTCTCTTCCAGATTTTCTAACCCGAGAATATTTGTAGCGTTCTCATGCCGAATAGAGGCCGAGGCTCCGGCAGAAGGGACCGTGGTAGGGGTAATCCCTACAATACTGAATTTCCAGGCCTTGGTGCCACTACCAGCAAAAAAGGAAAATCTAGCCAAACGGCTAAAGATGTCCTCCTCGCACCTCTTGTGCCTTATGTTCCGAATCTTATTGCTGACGAAACTGTCCTCTACATTGAAACCTCTGAGGTTCAATGGATGAAGGACCCTTGGAAAATTAAAAGGAGGTATTTGACCACTCAGCATGCATTACCTCGCTTTGATCATTACCGATATATGTATGAGCAGATCTTAATTGATACTGGCTCAATGGATTTCAAGCATACATTGGTTGAGCCCCATCGAGCTGCCAGTCCAATTAATTACAGCAAATGCACTATCTAGCAGATCTTGCCCATGAATGCTTGGGGCATGCATCCTCACGTTACTCGATCTCTTGAGATTCATAACAAGGAGGTTCGGTTCAGTTATTGGGATTATATTACTGCTTTCAAAGAAACTTTTTATTATATGAATCCCCCTCGGAACCATTCTTGGTTTATCCGCATTCTTCCTGATGTTCTCCAAAACGATCTCCCATCCTGGTTTCTCGTTTGGTGGGATAGCCATGGTATTCAAATTGATGCTTTTCCTGACGATATCCGTAATGCATTTAATGAATGGCATATTGCATTCAGTCATCTTCCCGGACATCAAGATATTTCTATGTCCAAATCCACAATTCAATTTGTTATCCGTTTTGGTATTCCAGGGATATGGAAATGGGATTTTCAGAATAAAATTCCCCAATTAAAAAGAGTATTCTTTTATAAATGGTGGAATAAAATGGATGATCCAAAACCTCGACAGGAATTACTCCAGAAGATTAAGGCTCATACTCAAGCCTGCTGGGATGCTACTCCTAAACTCATCCCAGCTGCTCCAGCCCAAAATCCATTTGTCCAGATTCCAAACGAATTGAGTCAAAAATTTCCGACACTATCTGAATCAGAATTAGTAATCAAGAGCATGGATTACATGAAAGAGCAATTTCTCCAATCTCTCAACCGTGATGACATCAGTATGAAGTCAGGAGCCAGTCATGAAGAAGACGGGCATCCTGATCCTTACAATGATGATAATGAGTTCAACGTGTTAGGGGGTGAAGCTCAAGAACCAGATGATGCTAATCCCAATCTTGGAGATTTTTGGGATTCTCTCACAGGATTGATTGGCGACAAACTTAGTCAAGAAAAGGACAAAAAGGGGAAAGGAAAAGCAGAATGATTTCCCTTTATTCTCCACTCATCCAGACGCATGATCCAGCTCCACAAGATGACAAGAATGCTTTCGGCTACGTTTCCTAAAGCAGATTGCTTGTCTGCCACACTTAGCTAAAGCCATCCAGCTGTCTATCTTACCGACACTTATAGATAAGGGAATCCAAAGGAGATAAGGATGATCGACTCCAATCCATTTAGGACACGCCACCTGTCTCGCAGATATATCCCTTGTATTATTTTTTTTTCTATAACAAATAATAAACTTGGCTCTGATGCCAATAATGGTTCTTGCATAGGTTATGGCTAACACGTCTGTTAACGACTTACGAGAAAAGACCTAACCGCACTTACTGCTAACGGTCAAACTCTACGCGACTTGGGTGACGTCCCATTAACCCTAACTTTGTACTAACCATCACTATGCACTGACCGAAGAATATTAGTTGTTATAGTTTTATTTTATTTTAGATTAATTATGCCATACATGGTCTCATGAACTAATTTTCTGGAGGATGTGGAGGCCTACCGGCCAATATGAGTAGACAGATTTGTTTCTGGATTTGTAATTGTGTTTTTTCAATTAATTGATTAACTTCTTCTAATTGCTGTAAACCCCAAGGGTCATTAGGCCAGATTGACAGAAAGTTTCAGAAAAGATTGTTTTTTCGATTTATATGATATGCTAATATATCATTTAATATAATAAGTATATATTCAGACATGCATAGTAAAAGTAAAGGGATAGATACAATACTTACTCAATATGGCACACTTTATTAGATACTTGATAAGTATAATACAGGAGCACACCTGAGAGAGAGAGAGAGAGAGAGAGAGAGAGAGAGTACAGACTTTGAAACGGAAAAACTAAATATTTCGTTCTGCCTCAACAAGGGTGAGGATGCCCTTTATATAGAAAAGAAAATAATACAAGGGATATATCTGCGAGACATGTGGCGTGTCCTGAATGGGTTGGAGTCGATCATCCTTATCTCCTTTGGATTCCCTTATCTATAAGTGTCGATAAGATAAACAGCTGGATGGCTTTAGCTAAGTGTGGCAAACAAGGAATCTGCTTTAGGAAACGTAGCCGAAAGCATTCTTGTCGTCTTGTGGAGCTGGATCATGCATCTGGATGAGTGGAGAATAAAGGGAAATCATTGTTCTTTTCCTTTCCCCTTTTTGTCCTTTTCTTGACTAAGTTTGTCGGCAATCAATCCTGTGAGAGAATCCAAAAAATCTCCAAGATTGGGATCAGCATCATCTGGTTCTTGGGCTTCACCCGCTAACACGTTGAACTCATTATCATCATTGTAAGGATCAGGATGCCCGTCTTCTTCATGACTGGCTCCTGACTTCATGTTGATGTCATCACGGTTGAGAGATTGGAGAAATTGCTCTTTCATGTAATCCATGCTCTTGATTACTAATTCTGATTCAGATAGTGTCGGAAATTTTTGACTTAATTCATTTCGAATCTGGACAAATGGATTTTGGGCTGGAGCAGCTGGGATGAGTTTAGGAGTAGCATCCCAGTAGGCTTGAGTATGAGCCTTAATCTTCTGGAGTAATTCCTGTCGAGGTTTTGGATCATCCATTTTATTCTACCATTTATAAAAGAATACTCTTTTTGATCGGGAATTTTATTCTGAAAATCCCATTTCTATATCCATGGAATAGCAAAACGGATAACAAAATGAATTGTGGATTTGGACATAGAAATATCTTGATGTCCGGGAAGATAACTAAATGCAATATGCCATTCATTAAATTCATTACGGATATCGTCAGGAAAAGCATCAATTTGAATACCGTGGCTATCCCACCAAACGAGAAACCAGGATGGGAGATCGTTTTGGAGAACATCAGGAAGAACGCGGATAAACCAAGAATGGTTCCGAGGGGGATTCATATAATAAAAAGTTTCTTTGAAAGCAGTAATATAATCCCAATAACTGAACTGAACCTCCTTGTTACGGATTTCAAGAGATCGAGTAACGTGAGGATGCATGCCCCAAGCATTCATGGGCAAGATCTGCTGGATAGTGCATTTGCTGTAATTAATTGGACTGGCAGCCCGATGGGGCTCAGCCAATGTATGCTTGAAATCCATTGAGCCAGTATCAATTAAGATCTGCTCATACATATATCGGTAATGATTAAAGCGAGGTAATGCATGCTGAGTGGTCAAATACCTCCTTTTAATTTCCCAAGGGTCCTTGATCCATTGAACCTCAGAGGTTTCAATGTAGAGGACAGTTTCGTCAGCAATAAGATTTGGAACATAAGGCACAGGAGGTGCGAGGAGGACATCTTTAGCCGTTTGGCTAGATTTCCCTTTTTTGCTGGTAGTGGCACCAAGGCCTGGAAATTCAGTATTGTAGGGATTACCCCTACCACGGCCCCTTCTGCCGGAGCCTCGGCCTCTATTCGGCATGAGAACGCTGCAAATATTCTCGGGTTAGAAAATCAGGAAGAGAATTATTTTCTCCTTTGATATATTCAATATCAAAATCAAAAACGGAAAGCTGGCCTTGCCAAGAGGCAAAAATCTATTTTTGAGCTAGATTTTTAACATCAGTTTTAAAGATTTGTTTAGCAGCAGAACAATCAACTCGGATTAAAAAATGTTGATTGAGGAGATCATCTTGGAATTTTAAAACACATTTTAAAATTGCTAAACATTCTTTTTTAATGGTTGGATAATTTTTGGCTGCAGAATGCCAAATTCCGGAATGAAATCTGAGAAGTTCTTCTTTTATAGTGTTTGGATTAAACTGTTTGAGAATCCCACCAAACCCTAAATCAGAAGCATCAGTTTCAACATTTTTTTTCCATTCTGGATTAGGTAAAGAAAGGCAAGGTAGAGTCTGAACTCTAGCCTTTATTTTCTTTACTGCTGCAGTATGTTCTGGACTCCATGTGGGAGGATTTTTTCTGAGTCTGGTATACAAAATTGCTGCATCAGTAGCAAGGTTAGGATAGTAATCATGTATATAATTTAGACTACCCAAAAATCTCTGTAATTGAGTTTTATCCTTGATTTCATCAGGAAATTTAGAAGCAAATTCCATACTTCTATTAATAGGAATAACAGTACCATTGTGAATATTATGGCCTAAAAATCGGACAGTCGTCTGAAAAAGTTTCATTTTTGGGGCAGAAACAACTAAACCATTTTTTATGATAACATGCTTAAAAATATTAAGATGTTTCATGTGTTGGTCAATTGATGAGGAAAAAAGTAAAACATCATCAATATAACAAATGGAGAATTCTGTATAAGGATTGAATATGTCATTCATTATATGCTGGAATTCAGATAGAGCATTTTTTAAACCAAATGGCATTACATTCCATTCAAAATGTCCAAAGGGTACGGTAAAAGCAGTTTTATATCTATCTTCTTCAGCGATTTGGACTTGCCAAAATCCTGATTTCATATCAAATTTGGAAATGACTACTGCATCGCGGAGTCTATCTAAAAGATCTTTTTTGTTTGGAACTGGATACCTTATCCATTGTAAGGCTTCATTGAGAGGTTTATAATTGATGACTAATCGTGGAGTACCTCTCTCGATTTCGGCATTTTTATTCACATAAAAAGCAGCACAACTCCAAGGAGATTTACTGGGCGAATAAGTTTTTTCTGGAGAAGAGTATTAATTTCTGTCTTACAGAGTTCCATATACTCCTTTTTCATTTGACTGGGGCGAGCGCGAGTAGGAATATTCCGCTCATCGTAACCTGGTTCATAAGGCAACGAAACAATATGTTTCTTCCAATTCCAAAAAGCATTAGGAAGATCACTGCAAATTTCAGTTTGAAATTCTTGTTCAAGAATTTTAATCTTCTGCTGGAAAGAGGATTGACTTATTCGTTGTTCTGAAGAAAGAAAACTAATTTCCTTTTGTAAGAAATTAATTTTTTTTTCTTTGAAATTTACTAAGTCCTTTATTTGATCAAGTTCCTTAGTGTAAGGCTGTGTAATAAACTCAAAAATAATTGGTTGATTATTCAGGTTTGTATGGATGCCAATAGAATCAATTTTGAGAATTGGCATCAAAAGACACAGGAAAGGAGTTCCAAGAATTATGGCTTGAGACATGTTCTTAATAAGAACAAAAGACGTCGGAAGACATAATCCTTTATTACAAATTAAAACTTCTGGAAGTTTATACTGGATATATAGAGTATTACCACTTGCACTTGTGAGTGAGTGCATAGTTTTATGAAAGTATTTGGTTGGAATAAGTCCTTCTTGAATACAATTCATATCAGCACCGCTATCAACAAGAGCAATAGCATCTTTGATGATAAAATCAGGTTTTATCATGAAAGTAATTCGGATATACCATTTCTGGAAAGTAACAGAGTTCATGAGCATTAAATAATCTGTTGCTTTAGTTTCTGGAGGATTTTCAGAAGTAGATTCGATGATATTTTTATCTTTCTGGAGTTTCCCATTAATCTTTTTAATTTCAGTATTAATGGCATTGTTGGAATTCTGTAAATGTTTGACTTCTAATTTTAAAGCATTTACCTCCATTCTCAGATCTTGAATAGAGATAGGCTTTTCTTCTGTCTGGATATTTTGGAGTCGGTTAAAAACTTCTTTCATGGTATAATGTTGCGGAGGAAGAATTTCTTCCTTCTTCTACTGCTGTAAGCATAGTTCTAAGAATTTTAATTTCATTTCTGGATTAGAAATCTGATCAGCAAAATTAATTATTTTGTGTTCATCTTCTGTCAGAACATTGATACTGGGTCCTCCAATATCAAGTCCATTCATTTCAACTATTGCTTTCCAATAGTTGACTTCATCTGTAATTTGATTAATATTAGATTTGCAACCGCAAATTTCGGGATTATCTTCTGATTTATCTGAAGTGTCTGAATATAAAGCATTAATTTCGTCTTCATTATCAGAAGAAGTGTCTGAATCTGAAAGCATTTGAAGGATTTGTAGCTTCAAATTATCATCTACAGATAGTTCATTAAGCTTATGTTGTATTTTGGATTTACAACGGTTGGCATAATGTCCTGTATGTCCACACTTATAACATTTAATGGTGGATTTGGATGATTTCTTTCTGTAAGGTTTTGATTGCTTCCTATTAGGTGTAGCTTGTTGAGCCTGTGGCTTAGCATACTTATATTTTTTGGATTTTTTAGGATAAGATTTGGGTTTTGCCATTTTTTTATGTTTGCTGGATTTGGGATATTGTAAATTATCTCCATAGGAGAATTGTTCACAGAACTCACCTATTTCTTTTCAGCCAGTTAGATGTTGCTATTTCATTTGCTGCTGAAGTTTGAGCTCATTACATAGAGCAAGTTCTTCATCGGTAATTATAGCAATTAGCTGACAATAGGTATATCTATAATAAGGTATAGACATCCTATCATGTCGGTCACGTAATTTCTTTCTAACTCTTTCAGCAAAAAGAGTAGGTAAGCCATCGATGAATTTGGCCTTCCAGTGTTCAGAACTAGCATCTATACGCCGATGAACTTTCATCATGAAAACATCTTTATACCATCTGAAATGAGATAAAGATGGACATCTTAATTTCTGAAGAAGTTCCCGAGTACGATCTTCAAGACCGGTAACATTACCAATAAAATGCTGGATTATGGTGTTTACCAGGGTGTAAACAACATCTTGTTCTGTAACTTCAGCTCTAGTGGCAGGATCTAAACGAATTCGGGTTGAAGTTAGGATCTCATCGTTTTGAGCCGTCGTGAGGTTGCTTTATTGGTTGAATTCGACAATGTTCTTTTAAATGAACAACTGTTTCTTCAATTCGAGTTAACTGCTTCCCCATGGTTTGACAGTAAAGATTTGTATAATTATTCTGTTTGATAACAGGAATAAATTCTTTGACGGTCAAAGCATTGGAACTTTTAGGAGGAGGTTTCATAAAGGGAGAAATAACCAAAGGTTGACTGGAAGTTGTATCACTAGGAAGTAGTTCAAGAGATTTAGCAGGAGGATGGATGGAGGTATACATAATTCCATCGGTAGTGACCCAATTTTTCTGGTCTAATACATTTATTTGGGATATCGGGATTCCTACATGGTTTTTAAACCATAAGGGAAAAGGTTGGAGTATTTGGTGGATCTCTAGATAATCATAATACTGGAGTTTGAAGTTTTGTATTTGTTCAGGAGTATGATTGGTAAAATACCAATTTCTGAAGTCAGTATATTGTTCATGGTAAAAGTCTTGATTTAAGACTTTCCTATTTGCACTCCCAGGGCTAAAATCCATTAAAGTTCAAAGTTCGTGTCACTGGCAGTAGGACTATAAGGTCCTATGTTACTGGATGTTCGTGGCTCATAAATGCCATGTGGAATTTTGTTCGGAGAAAACTGGAGTCCTTGGACAATAGGATCCATGGGATCGATATGATCAGGTGTACTATGTGATCTGGATGACATTCCTTGAATAACAACTTCAAGGGTTCAACACTAGAATGTCTGGATGACTCAGGAAGATCTACCCTATATGGTTCTCTAAATGAGGGTGTAGATCTCACGCTAGCAGTAAACATGCTTCTGGTTAGCTGTCGTTGTGGTCGCTGGAAACGGAGGTAAACATTACCACCTTCCGTTTGAATAACATCTTCCAAATTGTGTCTAACAATTGGTTTAGGAGGAACAGCATGAGTTATCTGCCATCTTTCTGGAAAGGTAATTTTTTCCCATTCAATCATCTTAGGAATAGCTACCTGGCTACTGTAAAGATTAGCATCAATCAAGACAGTGTGACCTGCGGGACTTTGTTTCCTAATATATGGATTTAAAGTCATTAGGACCTTTAAATATATTCTGGAAATTACCGCGTATGGTGGGGATCCTGGAAGGTATTCATACCCATTAGATAACACTTTGAGTTCTAAAACTTTAGATAAATTTGCATCAGAAAGTGCTATACTTAAATTGGGATAAATATCAAAATAAACTGGACCATGGGACAGACTGGTTTCAACAGCTCCCATTAGTGAGGCTCTCCAATCGGTACATCTTCCATCTCTAAGGGTACATTGGAGACTGGTGTTTTGACCCAAAAGGGTCAAGGGTTTGAAGGCTATCTGGACAAGTCCTATGTGGACATACTTATAATGTTCTAGGAAGGGGTATAAATCCTGGAAATGGAGGAGATATATTATCTCATCATTGTTCTGGACAGGCATAGCATGTTCAAATGTCTTGATTATGCGTTTACTGGAAAAATCAAGTTTACCTATCTTATAGATAGTATTTGGTTTTACCTTCGGGATAGTCCACTTATCAAGAGCTTCCTTAACCTCTTGATAGGCAACTAGTTCTTTGGCTTCTGATGAAGAAGCTTCTGTATTGGCCACGGTTTGGGCTACTGTTGAGGCTGTATCTGCTGTGGGTTCTGTAGACATTAGGTTGTATGATGACCATATATGTATAATTAATTTAGAATAAAACAAACTATAACAAATAATAAACTTGGCTCTGATACCAATAATGGTGCTTGCACAGGTTATGGCTAACACGTCTGTCAACGACTTACGAGAAAAGACCTAACCGCACTTATTGCTAACGGTCAAACTCTACGCGACTTTGGTGACGTCCCATTAACCCTAACTTTGTATTAACCATCACTAAGCACTGACCCAAGAATATTAGTTGTTATAGTTTTATTTTATTTTAGATTAATTATGCCATACATGGTCTCATGAACTAATTTTCTGGAGGAGGTGGAGGCCTACCGGCCAATATGAATAGACAGATTTGTTCCTGGATTTGTAATTGTGTTTTTTCAATTAATTGATTAACTTCTTCTAATTGCTGTAAACCCCAAGGGTCATTAGGCCAGATTGACAGAAAGTTTCGAAAAAGATTGTTTTTTCGATTTATATGATATGCTAATATGTCTGTGGAGGTTGTGAGGGTCAAAAAAAAAAAAAAGGGATATTGCATATTGCATTTAATGAATGGCATATTGCATTCAGTCATCTTCCCAGACATCAAGATATTTCTATGTCCAAATCCACAACTCATTTTGTTATCCATTTTGGTATTCCATGGATATGGAAATGGGATTTTCAAACTGATTTTCAGAATAAAATTCCCCGATTAAAAAGAGTATTCTTTTATAAATGGTGGAATAAAATGGATGATCCAAAACCTCGACATTAATTACTCCAGAAGATTAAGGCTCATACTCAAGCCTGCTGGGATTGTACTCCTAAACTCATCCCAGCTGCTGGGATGCTACTTCTTCCTTTTCTTGTATGTTGCTTTTCTCGCTGAATCATTAGTGATGAATGCAAACTTCACCTTCTTTCCAGTCAAACATTGGTACATGACTTCTGTCATCTCCTTCTCCTGGTTGTCCTTGTGTTTTTTCTTGAGATGTTCGTTTGCTTTCAATATCCTTTGCCTAATGAAACTTTCTTGGTTCACCATCTTCTTGCTTTGCTCCGTCTCAGGTATCCTCTTGAGAATTTACAGAGAATTTACTGGGAATTTATTGAGTAATTTACTGTGAATTTATTGAGAATTTACTGAGAAATTTACTAGCAATTTGCGGAGTAATTTAGTGAGTAATTTACTTAGAATTGGTTGAAAATTTACTGGGAATTTATAGTGTAATTTACTGAGAATTTAATGAGAATTTGCTGAGAGTTTACTGAGTAATTTTCTGAGTAATACTGAGAATTTACAAAGTAATTTACTAAGAATTTGCTGGGAATTTACTGAGTAACTTACTGAGAATTTACTGTGAATTTTCTTGGTAATTTAATAAGAATTTACTAAGTGATTTTTTGATAATTTACTGGGAATTTACTGAGTAATGTACTCAGTAATTTTGTTGAGAATTTACTGAGCAATTTACTAGGAATTTACTTAGTAATTTACTGACAATTTACTTAGAATTTACTGAAAATTTACGAAGTAATTTACTCAGAATTTATTGGGAATTCACTAGGTAATTTACTGAGAATTTACTGTGAATTTACAGGGAATTTGCTTAGAATTTACTGGGAATTACTGAGTAATTTACTGAGAATTTACAATGCAATTTACTGAGAGTTTACTGATTAATTTAATGAGAATTTATTGGGAATTAACTGAGTAATTTACTGAGAATTTACTAAGTAATATACTGAGAATTTACTGGTAATTTACTGAGTAATTTACGAAAAATTTACAAGAAATTTAATGTGTAATTTACTGAGCATTTACTAAGAATTTACTGAGAATTTACTAGCAATTTACTGAGAATTTACAGGGAATTTTCGGAGTAATTTTCTGAGAATTTACTGATTAATTTACTGAGAATTTACTGGTAATTTACTGACAATTTACTGAGTAATTTATTTAGAATTTATTGGAAATTTACTGAGTAATTTTTTGAGAATTTAATGAGTAATTAATAGGGAATTTACTCAGTTATTTGCTGGCAATTTATAGAGTAACTTACTGAGAGTTTACTGAGTAATTTACTACGAATTTATTGAGAATTTACAGAGTAATTTACTAAGAATTTACGAAAAATTTACTGAGTAATTTTTTGAGAATTAATTAGGAATTTACTGAGTAATTTATTGTGAATTTACAAAATAATTTATTAAGAATTTACGGGGAATTTACAGAGTAATTTACTAAGTAATTTACTGAGAATTTACAGGGAATTGACTGAGTAATTTACTGAGAATTTACTACGAATTTACTGAGTAATTTACTGTGAATTTATAGAAAATTTAGTGAGTAATTTGCTTTGACTTTACTGGGAATTTATTGAGAATTTACTACGAATTTAATGAGTAATTTACTGAGAATTTGGTGAGAATTTAATGGGAATTTTTTGAGTAATTTATTCTGAATTTACTGATTAATTTACTAAGAGTTTACTGAGTAATTTACTGAGAATTGACAGGGAATTTACTGGGAATTTACTGAGTAATTTACTGGGAGTATACTAAGTAATTTACTGGAAATTTACTGAGAATTTAGTGGGCATTTACTGCGAATTTACTGAGTAATTTACTGAGAATTTACTGGGAGTTTACTGAGTAATTTACTGAGAATCTACTTACAATCTACAGAGCAATTTACCGAGAATTTAATGGGAATTTACTGAGAATTTACAGGGAATTTACAGGGTAAATTCGGCCAAGTTTGGCATCTTCCCAAAAAGTCAAAAAGCCAAAAAGTTACTCAAAAAGTTAAAAAGTTATCACTATTCGTCAAAAAAAAATATTAAAAAATTAATTTTCCACACATCATACAACTCAGCAATCATGTCTTCTCAGTGCTGTGCAGCGTTTGCTAAGAAAAATTTCAGAGTTTGGGTTCAATTTTCACACACTGTTGTTCGGCCCATGGGGGCCCATCGTAGGTCTCGTTTTGATAATCTGAACCGTTCAATGTGTAGAACTCGTCGAGTACTATATGTCTGTAAAAAATCACATTGATCGGATATTGATAACTACATGATCAAATCAATTTTGTATAAAAAATGGATGATGTTATAATTAACGATTGAAAAAAAAAGGATCTAATCAGATAGTTGTTGACATCCGATCAACGTGATGTTTTACAGGCTTATAGTACTCAACAAGTTCTACACATTGAACGGTTCAGATTATCAAAACGAGACCTACGATGGGCCCCCATGGGCCGAACAACAGTGTGTGAAAATTGAACCCAAACTCTGAAATTTTTCTTAGCAAACGCTGCACAGCACTGAGAAGACATGATTGCTGAGTTGTATGATGTGTGGAAAATTAATTTTTAAATATTTTTTTTGGTGAATAGTGATAACTTTTTAACTTTTTGAGTAACTTTTTGGCTTTTTGACTTTTTGGGAAGATGCCAAACTTGGCCGAATTTACCCTGTAAATTCCCTGTAAATTCTCAGTAAATTCCCATTAAATTCTCGGTAAATTGCTCTGTAGATTGTAAGTAGATTCTCAGTAAATTACTCAGTAAACTCTTAGTAAATTAATCAGTAAATTCAGAATAAATTACTCAAAAAATTCCCATTAAATTCTCACCAAATTCTCAGTAAATTACTCATTAAATTCGTAGTAAATTCTCAATAAATTCCCAGTAAAGTCAAAGCAAATTACTCACTAAATTTTCTATAAATTCACAGTAAATTACTCAGTAAATTCGTAGTAAATTCTCAGTAAATTACTCAGTCAATTCCCTGTAAATTCTCAGTAAATTACTTAGTAAATTACTCTGTAAATTCCCCGTAAATTCTTAATAAATTATTTTGTAAATTCACAATAAATTACTCAGTAAATTCCTAATTAATTCTCAAAAAATTACTCAGTAAATTTTTCGTAAATTCTTAGTAAATTACTCTGTAAATTCTCAATAAATTCGTAGTAAATTACTCAGTAAACTCTCAGTAAGTTACTCTATAAATTCCCAGCAAATAATTAAGTAAATTCCCTGTCAATTAATCATTAAATTCTCAGAAAATTACTCAGTAAATTTCCAGTAAAATATAAGTAAATTACTCTGTAAATTGTCCGTAAATTACCAATAAATTCTCTGTAAATTAATTAGGAAATTTTTAGTAAATTACTCTGAAAATTCCCTGTAAATTCTCAGTAAATTCCCATTAAATTTTCAAGTAAATTCTCCATAAATTACTGAGTAAATTCTCAGTAAATTACTCAGAAAATTCCTAATAAATGCTTAGTAAATTACTCATTAAATTCCCTGTAAATTTTTCGTAAATTACCAGTAAATTTCTAGTAAATTCTGAATAAATTACTTTGTAAATTGCCAGTAAATTCTCACCAAATTACTCAGAAAATTCTCCGTAAATTCCAAGTAAATTACTCACTAAATTCTGAGTAAATTCTTAGTAAATTACTTAGTAACTTCCAGTAAATTCTCAGTAAATTACTTAGTAAATTACTC
>NW_021024991.1:137306-160490 GCF_004153795.1 Camellia sinensis | reverse complement strand
ATGCCGATATACCGGTTTACCGACGGAATAACCCCTCCGGTGTAAAGAATCCTTCGTCCCCGGATAGTTTAAGCTGATATAGTGTGTTGCAACAAGTGTTGTTCTACTTCACTCATTTGAATTAACATGTATACATCACTATTAGAATTCACAAATTTCGATCCACAAATTAACCTATGTCAAAGATAAACACCATCCCTTTAACATAGAGGCATATTGTGCGCCAATGACCGTGTATAGACACAACGACTCATGATTACTGTTCTATACATGCATTCACGCTATGCATGGTTATTCTTTGTTCGCAAATTTCACATTTTAATATTAGTAGTTATCTAATCTCAGACCTTCCAGTATCGCATGTGTCCAAGGTCTCATATTATCCATTCCAATAAACCAACGGTTTTTCACAGTTTCTATCCAGCTAGGAAACAGATACTAGGAGCTTTATAAGGTCCAATCCCTTGTTCAGTAGATATTAGATATACATTAGGTATTAGAACCAGCTATGTTTTGATGATCAGCCTTTAGTCTACGCACGGAGACTCGCTTTGCGAGCTCCTTTTCTAATCCGTTGTTTTATTGTATCATGTTGGGCGGAGGACATTTGGGATACGTTTGTATATAGTTTTGATTGGCTGACTTAGACTTGATGATCTTAGGTATGTACAAGAAACTCTGTGTTAGTACATATTCTTGAATGTGAGTTATTACAATGTATATGGGTATGGTTTGTTATGAACGTTCTTATAAGATCACAGCTCTAGGAAAAGTTTAATTTCTTTCTGTTTGCCCCTTACTCTGTTGAGTTATGTCTATTTGTTTGAGGCCGTAGGTAATCTCGTGATTACTAGGCCGTTATGTCCTTCACCCATCAGTTGAGGTCTGACAGATCATGGTAATTAGAGCACGATTAATAACTCACACACTTGCCAAATGAGTAAAAAACATTGCTAAGAAAGATTCTAGATGCATCATGTAATGAGTATGAATTTGAGGATCGAGAATATGCTTAATGTTTTTAATATGAATGATTATGTGCTTAAAGTTTTGATTTACTTGCATTGCAAATATTTGAACACTATTATAGCTCTTTAGTATCCTGTGAATTTTGTGTAGAGTATAATCAGTCTAATCAGAATGGTGAGAACAAGAGATGAATGAGATAGAGGAGTCCTCTACTGCCAAAATGATGAATGGAAGAGATTGATCAGGAAATGGATAGAACTGAGGCAACAATAAGGTAGCAACACAGTGCAGCAACACACTATCAACCTTCACCTCCACCTCTACCTTGGCACCACCTGTGGTCAGATACTCAGAATGATTGACTCGAATACATAGCTCTCACCATCAGAGTTTGAAATGAACCACATAGTTCCACACGGGGGATTAATCCGTTGAAAGCTGAAGCGTTGGTCCATCGGCATATGAAAAGCTATTTGAAGTGTTCCCTTGTTCGGAAAGACACAAAAGTCACTTCATACAAAGCACAAGATCCACGGATTATTTCTATTCACACGTATGACCAAAGTATTATCGACCCAGTACAAGCTCGAAAGTACATTAAGTGTGTAGAGCGCCACCCAAAATAATTAACAGTATATACTCAACACAAATAGACATGGCAGTGTGACTAGTTGCAGAAAGTTTTCACCCACAATCTTTATGACAATTATTCTACGAGTGAGTGATGTACAAGAGATATTTATTAATACTTGTAGAGCGATTCATAAGAAGTCAAGATGCACTCTGTACGGGCTACAGCTATCCAGTTCACACACATAGTTTGTACAATTCGCGAAAGGAAGTTCTAAAGCGATACAGTATACAGACGCCTCTGCTTAAAGTGTGATATACATAGATAAGTCCAGCAATTAGTAAAACGAGTCGATAATTACTAGTTGTCACGCACATCTTACGACCCTCGCCATGCGGTGATTGTACCTTCAGAGTGGAGCGCTTCCTAGGCAAGCTACCACTGAAATGATATGCGCGCGATTATACTGGGTGATGACACAGCAGCCAAGGAGACATGATGACATTTTGGAGCGTGTGAGAGAGCCAACTTCGCGATGAGCACTGAGCTATAAATGATTTATGCAGATATGGAGTGAGGAGTTGCCATTCTACTGATACAGGCTGTAATCACTAAATCTACATGAGTGTGAGCTCTCATGATCTGACTTGACTGATAATATCAGATCGAGCTATTACATATGTTATCGATTATCTACTACCTATTGTGGCATACACACAGATGAGGATCGAGTATAAAGCCTACACACCAAAATTACACTGCAATCGACCATTACTGTATTAAAGCCACAATAAATTCTTCATCATGGAAAAAAGACATATATCAGACTACTGAGGCTCCGCACATCTCACACAGACTTAAGTCACTTCTGCGTGAGACGAGCTATCTTACATCTCATTATGTCTCACGCCACGCCTATGTCAGCAGTTAATCTCTGTACTAGTGAGAAGATGGCTCACAGTGCGCCCTTTAGGTATCTTGTGTGCGAGAGCACTATTGGCAGCTCTTCAGTAGGTTACATCCGATGCTGTGGAGTGCTATTCGCGACGGAGAGATCATTTGTTGTGATATACATTCACCATATCTACCCTCCCTTCACAACGTACAGAGTAGACTGTAGTATGATATTCATATAGCAATCACTACACACCTACATATACGATATGAGAGGATAGTATTCTAGATTTCAAACCGTATGACAGTTCCCAATGATTCCCACTTTTCATTGATTACGTTTACACGCTCTCTGACTCCATCAGTATGATATGATCTACAGAGAGTTATTCACGCGCGCACAAGAGATGAGGCGAGACTTATGTCGAGCGTGTCAGTTTTCGGTGCTAGATACCACGTGATGACATGTCTTACTACTATAGGAACTTAATTATTTCATTCTTAATGTAATATACTGCACTTCTGATTTCAATATTCGCACTTCCGTACTCACAATCTACATTCTATTTCTTTCTCGAGTACTGTATACACCATTGCTAGTAATTTAGGATCACATCCTTATCATCCAATATATTAACATTTCAACCTTAGGTCCCATTTTCATCATAATTCAACATTCATTCCATTTCTCTATGCAAACATGCATCTAGGTTTATTATTAAAACCCCCAACTTTTGTAAAATAGCACAAAAGCCCAAACTTTCACAAAATAACCAAACCAACCCCAACATCTCAAAATACCAAAATTTAAAGACAAAATCCATAGAAGGAGTAGGATATCCCTACCTCGAAGTTTGAGCCAAAAAGGAGATGAAGACTCGAAGACACACGTGCTCCAAATCCAACTTTTTTCAGATTAAAACAAAGCTCTCAACGCCCTCTATCTTTTTAACAAGGCCCTAGGCTAGAGTTCACACTCTAGGGAGATCAATTCTTAGAGAGAATATAAGTTTAGAGAGAAGAGGGTCTCGATCTAGGGTTTGATCAAGAAAAGAAAGTGAAAAAGTGATGTTTAAAGACGCTACTGTCCGCTGATATAAAACACGCTCGCTCGAGCGAAGCCTTTGTCGGCTCGAGCGACCAGACACAGAAACTCTCGCTCGAGCCAAGAAGTTCTCGCTCGAGCCAAAAACTCAAAAGTGCGCTCGAGCGAAAGAATGCTCGCTCGAGCCAACAACTCAAACCCTCAGGTCTGTAACCAGAAGCACGCTCGAGCGACAGACCTCTCGCTCGAGCGAAGAACAAACCAGACCGCTCGAGCCAAGAAAAGCTCGCTCGAGCCAAGAAACGCAACTCTCAGGTCCAGAACCAGACGCCATCGCTCGCTCGAGCGAAGCCACTCTGGCTCGACCCACCAGACACAAACTCAACTCTCGCTCGAGCGACAAACTCCTCGCTCGAGCGAAAGGCCAAAAATCTGGGCAGCAACACTAGGCTCCCAAACACAACCAACCTGAACAAACCTGCCCAACACATCCTATAACTCAAATATGAAGTAAAGAGGATGCAAACAAGATAATAAACAACAACCAACATCCACGGACACATGTCCGGATCACTGTACAACGAGGGTAAACCCGGGATCGCTATAGTTAAGGTATAGTGGTTTTTTGAATGAACTTCTATTTTTAATTTTATGCAACTTCCATTTTTATTTTTATTCCCCTTCCATTTTTATTCAATTTCCATTCTATTCAATTTCCTTTTTTATTTAATTTCTAAATAGATCGTTAAGGTATAGTGGTTTCTTGAATGAACTTCAATATTTAATTTTATACAGTTTCCATTTTTATTTTTATTCAATTTCCATCTCCATTCAATTTCCATTTTTATGTAATTTCCAAATAGATCGTTAAGGTAAAGTGGTTTCTTGAATGAACTTTCATTTTTAATTTTTTGCAACTTCCATTTTTATTTTTATTCAAATTCTATTTTTATTCAATTTCCATTTCTATTGAATTTCCTTTTCTTTTTTTTTTTTCCCAAATAGATCAGTAAGGTATAGTTGTTTCCTCAATGAACTTCCATGTTTAATTTTTTGCAGTTTCCATTTCTATTTTTATTCAACTTCTATTTTTATTCAATTTCCATTTCCATTCAATTTCCTTTTTTATTCAATTTCCAAATAGATCGTTCAGGTGAAGTGGTTTCTGGAATGAACTTCCATTCTTAATTTTCTGCAACTTCCATTTTTAGTCCACTTTCATTTTTATTCAATTTCCTTTTCCATTCAATTTCCTTTTTTATTTAATTTTTTAATAGATCGTTAAAGTATATTTATTTCTTGAATGAACTTCCATGTTTAATTTTATGCAGTTTCCATTTCTTTTTTTATTCAACTTCTATTTTTATTCAATTTCCATCTCCATTCAATTTCCTTTTTTATTTAATTTCCAAATAGATCGTTAAGTTGTATTGGTTTCTTGAATGAACTTCCATTCTTAATTTTCTGCAACTTCCATTTTTATTTTTATTCCACTTTCATTTTTATTCAATTTTCGTTTCTATTCAATTTCCTTTTTTATTTAATTTCCAAATAGATTGTTAAGGTATAGTGGTTTCTTGAATGAATTTCCTATTTTTATTCAACTTCTATTTTTATTCAATTTTCATCTCCATTCAATTTCCATTTTTATTTAATTTCCAAATAGATCCTTAAGGTGTAGTGGTTTCATGAATGAACATCCATTTTTAATTTTATGCAACTTCCATTTTTATTTTTATTCCACTTCCATTGTTTTTCAATTTCCATTTCTATTCAATTTCCTTTTTTATTTAATTTCCAAATAGATCGTTAAGATATAGTGGTTTCTTGAATGAGCTTCCATTTTTAATTTTATGCAACTTCCATTTTTATTTTTATTCGACTTCCATTTTTATTCAATTTCCATTTCTATTCAATTTCCTTTTTAATTTGATTTCCAAATAGATCGTTATGGTATAGTGGTTTATTGAACAAACTTCCATATTTAATTTTATGCAGTTTCCATTTCTATTTTTATTCAACTTCTATTTTTATTCACTTTCCATCTCCATTCAACTTCCATTTTAATTTAATTTCCAAATAGATCGTTAAGGTGTAGTTGTTTCTTGAATGAACTTCAATTTTTAATTTTATGCAACTTCCATTTTTATTTTAATTCCACTGCCATTTTTATTCAATTTTCTTTTCCATTCAATTTCCTTTTTTATTTAATTTCCAAATAGATCGTTAAGGTATTGTGATTTCTTGAATGAACTTCCATATTTAATTTTATGTAGTTTCCATTTCTATTTTTATTCAACTTCTATTTTTATTCAATTTCCATCTCTATTCAATTTCCTTATTTGTTTAATTTCCAAATAGATCATTAAGGTGTAGGAGTTTCTTGAATGAACTTCCATTCTTAATTTTATGTAACTTCCATTTTTATTTTTATTCCACTTCCATTTTTATTCGATTTCCTTTTCTATTCTATCTCCTTTTTTTATTTAATTTCCAAATAATTCGTTAAGGTATAGTGGTTTCTTGAATGAACTTCCATGTTTATTTTTATGCAGTTTCCATTTCTATTTTTATTCAACTTCTATGTTTATTCAATTTCTATCTCCATTCAATTTCCATTTTTATTTAATTTCCAAATAGATCATTAAGGTGTGCTGGTTTCTTGAATGAACTTCCATTTTTATTTTTATTCCACTTCCATTTTTATTCAATTTCCTTTTCTATTCAATTTCCTTTTTTATTTAATTTCCAAATAGATCGTTAAGGTATAGTGGTTTCTTCAATGAACCTCCATGTATAATCTTATGCAGTTTCCATTCCTATTTTTATTCAACTTCTATTTTTATTCAATTTCCATCTCCATTCAATTTACTTTTTTATTTAATTTCCAAATAGATCATTAAAGTGTAGTGGTTTCTTGAATGAACATCCATTTTTAATTTTATGCAACTTCCATTTTTATTTTTATTCCACTTCCATTGTTTTTCAATTTCCATTTCTATTCAATTTCCTTTTTTATTTAATTTCCAAATAGATCGTTAAGGTATAGTGGTTTATTGAACGAACTTCCATGTTTAATTTTATGCAGTTTCCATTTCTATTTTTATTCAACTTCTATTTTTATTCACTTTCCATCTCCATTCAATTTCCATTTTAATTTAATTTCCAAATAGATCGTTAAGGTGTAGTTGTTTCTTGAATGAACTTCCATTTTTAATTTGATGCAACTTCCATTTTTATTTTTATTCCACTTCCAATTTTATTCAATTTCCTTTTTTATTTAATTTCGAGATAGATCGTTAAGGTATAGTGGTTTCTTGAATTAACTTCCATGTTTAATTTTATGCAGTTTCCATTTCCCTTTTTATTCAACTTCTATTTTTATTCAATTTCCATCTCCATTCAATTTTCTTTTTTATTTAATTTCCACATAGATTGTTAAGCTGTAGTGGTTTCTTGAATGAACTTCCATTCTTAATTTTATGCAACTTTCATTTCAATTTTTATTCCACTTCCATTTTTTTTCAATTTACTTTTCTATTCAATTTCCTCTTTTATTTAATTTCCAAGTAGATCGATAAGGTATAGTAGTTTCTTGAATGAACTTCCATATTTACTTTTATACAATTTCCATTTCTATATTTATTGAACTTCTATTTTTATTCAATTTCCAACTCCATTCAATTTCATTTTTATTTAATTTGCAAATAGATCGTTAAGGTGTAGTGGTTTCTTGAATGAATTTCCACTTTTAATTTTATGCAACTTCCATTTGTATTTTTATTCCACTTCCGTTTTTATTCAATTTCCTTTTCTATTGAATTTCCTTTTTTATTTAATTTCAAAATAGATCGTTAAGGTATAGTCTTTTCTTGAATGAACTTTCATTTTTACTTATATGCAACTTCCATTTTTATTGTTATTCAACTTCCATTTTTATTAAATTTCCTTTTTTTTTATTTAATTTCCAAATAGATCGTAAAGATATAGTGGTTTCTTGAATAGACTTCCATTTTTAATTTTATGCAACTTCTATTTTTTTTTATTCAACTTCCATTTTTATTCCATTTCCTTTTCTGTTCATTTTCCTTTTTTATTTAATTTCCAAATAGATCGTTAAGGTATAGTGGTTTCTTGAATGAACTTTCATTTTTAATTTTATGCAACTTTCATTTTTATTTTCATTCAACTTTCACTTTTATTCAATTTCCTTTTCTATTGAATTTCGTTTTCAATTTAATTTCCAAATAGAACGTTCTGGTTTAGTGGTTAGTTGAACGAACTTTCATTTTTTATTTTATGCAACTTCCATTTTTATTTTTACTCAACTTCCATTTTTATTCAATTTCTTTTCCATTTGATTTCGTTTTTTTTATTAAATTTCCAAATAGATCGTTAAGGTATAGTGGTTTTCTTGAACGAACTTTCATTTTTAGTTTTATGCAACTTCCTTTTTTATTTTTATTCAACTTCCTTTTTTATTCAATTTCCTTCTCAATCGAATTTCCTTTATTTATTTAATTTCCAAATAGATCTTTAAGGTAAAGTGGTTTTTTGAGTGAACTTCCATGTATAATTTTATGCAACTTCCATTTTTATTTTTATTCAACTTCCATTTTTAATTAATTTCCTTTTCTATTCAATTTCCTTTTTTACTTAATTTCCAAATAGATTGTTAAGGTATAGTGGTTTCTTGAATGAACTTCCATGTTTAATTTTATGCAGTTTCCATTTCTATTTTTATTCAACTTCTATTTTTATCAAATTTCCATCTCCATTCAATTACCTTTTTTATTTACTTTCCAAATAGATCGTTAAGGTATGGTGGTTTCCTGAATGAATTTCCATGTTTAATTTTATGTAGTTTCCACTTCTATTTTTATTCAACTTCTGTTTTTATTCAATTTCCATCTCCATTCAATTTCCCTTTTTTAATTAATTTCCAAATAGATCGTTAAGGTATAGTGGTTTCTTGAACGAACTTGCATTTTGAATTTTATGCAACTTGTATTTGTATTTTTATTCAATTCCATTTTTATTCAATTTCCTTTTCTATTGAATTTCCTTTTTTATTTAATTTCCAAATAGATCGTTAAGGTGTAGTGGTTTCTTGAATGAACATCCATTTTTAATTTTATTGCACTTCCATTTTTATTCAATTTCTATTTCTATTCAATTTCCTTTTTTAATTATTTTCCAAATATATCGTTAAGGAATAGTGGTTTCTTGAATGAATTTCCATGTTTAATTTTATGCAGTTTCCACTTCTATTTTTATTCAACTTCTATTTTTATTCAATTTCCATCTCCATTCAATTACCTTTTTTATTTAATTTCCAAATAGATCGTTAAGGTATACTGGTTTCTTGAACGAACTTTCATTTTTAATTTTATGCAACTTCCATTTTTGTTCAATTTCCATTTCTCTTGAATTTCCTTTTTTATTTAGTTTCCAAATAGATCGTTAAGGTGTAGTGGTTTTTTGAATGAACTTCCATTTCGAATTTTATGCAACTTTCATTTTTATTTTTATCCCACTTCCATTTTTATTTATTTCCTTTTCTATTCAATTTCCTTCTTTATTTAATTTCCAAATAGATGGTTAATGTATAGTGTTTTCGTGAATGAACTTTCATTTTCAATTTTATGCAACATCCATTTTTATTTTTAATCAACTTCCATTTTTATTCAATTTCTTTTTCTATCGAATTTCCTTTTTTATTTAATTCCAAATAGATCGTTAAGGTGTAGTGGTTTCTTGATAGAACTTCCATTTTTAATTTTATGCAACTTTGATTTTTATTTTTATTCCACTTCCATTTTTATTCAGTTTCTTTTTCTATTCAATTTCCTTTTTTATTTAATTTCCAAATAGATCGTTAAGGTATGGTGGTTTCTTGAATGAACTTCCATGTTTAATTTTATGCAATTTCCATTTCTATATTTATTCAACTTCTATTTTTATTCAATTTCCGTCTCCATTCAATTTCCTTTTTTATTTAATTTCCAAGTAAATCGTTAAGGTCTAGTGGTTTCTTGAATAAACTTTCATTTTTAATTTTTTGCAACTTCCATTTTTATTTTTATTCAACATCCATTTTTATTCAATTTCCTTTTCTATTGAATTTCCTTTTTTATTTAGTGTCCAAATAGATCGTTAAGGTATAGTGGTATCTTGAATAAACTTCCATTTCTATTTTTATGAAACTTCTATTTTTGTTTTTATTCAACTTCCATTTTTATTCAATTTCCTTTTCTATTCATTTTCCTTTTTATAATTAATTTCCAAAAAGATCGTTAAGGTATAGTGGTTTCTTGTATGAACTTCCATTTTGAATTTTATGCAACTTCCATTTTTATTTTTATCCAATTCCATTTTTATTCAGTTTCCTTTTCCATTTAATTTTCTTTTTTATTTCATTTCCAAATAAATCGTTAAGATATAGTGGTTTCTTGAATGAACTTCCATTTTTAATTTTAAGAAACTTCCATTTGTATTTTTATTCAACTTCCTTTTTTATTCAATTTCCTTTTCTATTCAATTTCCTTTTTTATTTAATTTCCAAATAGATCGTTAAGGTATAGTGGTTTCTTGAACAAACTTCCATGTCTAATTTTATGCAGTTTCCATTTCTATTTTTATTCAACTTCTATTTTTATTAAATTTCCATCACCACTCAATTTCCATTTTTATTTAATTTCCAAATAGATCGTTAAGGTATAGTGGTTTCCTGAATAAACTTTCATGTTCAATTTTATGCAGTTTTGACTTCTATTTTCATTCAACTTCTATTTTTATTCAATTTCTATCTCTATTCAATTTCCTTTTTATATTTAATTTCCAAATAGATCGTTAAGGTATACTGGTTTCTTGAACGAACTTTCATTTTTAATTTTATGCAACTTCCATTTTTGTTCAATTTCCATTTCTCTTGAATTTCCTTTTTTATTTAGTTTCCAAATAGATCGTTAAAGTGTAGTGGTTTCTTGAATGAACTTCCATTTCGAACTCTATGCAACTTCCATTTTTATTTTTATTCCACTTCCATTTTTATTCAATTTCCTTTTTCTATTCAATTTCCTTTTTTACTTAATTTCCAAATAGATTGTTAAGGTGTAGTGGTTTCTTGAATGAACTTCCATTTTTAATTTTATGCTGTGTCCATTTCTATTTTTATTCAAGTTCTATTTTTATTCAATTTCAATCTCCATTGAATTTCCTTTTTTATTTAATTTCCAAATAGATCATTAAGGTATAGTGGTTTCTTGAATGAACTTTCATTTTTAATTTTATGCAACTTCCATTTGTATTTTTATTCAACTTCCATTTTTATTCAGTTTCCTTTTCCATTGAATTTCCCTTTTTATTTAGTTTCCAAAAGATCGTTAAGGTGCAGTTGTTTCATGAATGAACTTCCATTTTTAATTTTATGCAACTTCCATTTTTCTTTTTATTCCACTTCCATTTTTATTCAATTTCCTTTTCTATTCAATTTCCTTTTTTAATTAATTTCCAAGTAGATCCTTAAGGTGTAGTGGTAACTTGAATGAATTTCCATATTTAATTTTTTGCAGTTTCCACTTCTATTTTTATTCAACTTCTATTTTTATTCAATTTCCATCTACATTCAATTTCCTTTTTTTTTTTTTATTAAATTTCCAAATAGATTGTTAAGGTATACTGGTTTCTTGAATAAACTTTTATTTTTATTTTTATTCACCTTCCATTTTTATTCAATTTCTTTTTCTTTTGAATTTCCTTTTTTATTTGGTTTCAAAATAGATCGTTAAGGTGTAGTGGTTTCTTGAATGAATTTCCATTTCAAATTTTATGCAACTTCCATTTTTATTTTTATTCCACTTCCATTTATATTCAATTTCATTTTCTATACAATTTCCTTCTTTATTTAATTTCCAAATAGATCGTTAATGTATAATGCTTTCGTGAATGAACTTTCAATTTTAATTTTAGGCAACATCGATTTTTATTTTTATTCAACTTCCATTTTTATTCAATTTCTTTTTCTTTTGAATTTCCTTTTTTATATAATTCTGAATAGATCGTTAAGGTGTAGTGGTTTCTTGAATGAACTTCCATTTTTAATTTTATGCAACTTCCATTTTTATTTTTATTCCACTTCCATTTTTATTCAGTTTCCTTTTCTATTCAATTTCCTTTTTTATTTAATTTCCAAATCTGTCATTAAGGTATGGTGGTTTCTTGAATGAACTTCCTGTTTAATTTTATGCAGTTTCCATTTCTATATTTATTCAACTTCTATTTTTATTCAATTTCCTTTTCTATTCAATTTCCTTTTTTATTTAATTTCCAAACAGATCGCTAAGGTGCAGTGGTTTCTTGAATGAACTTATATTTTTAATTTTATGCAACTTCCATTTGTATTTTTATTCCACTTCCACTTCCACTTCCATTTTTATTCAATTTCCTTTTCTATTCAATTTCCTTTTTTATTTAATTTCCAAAGAAATCGTTAAGGTCTAGTGGTTTCTTGAATGAACTTTCATTTTTAATTTTTTGCAACTTCCATTTTTATTTTTATTCAACTTCCACTTTTATTCAATTTCCATTTCTATTGAATTTCCTTTTTTATTTAGTTTCCAAATAGATCGTTAAGGTATAGTGGTTTCTTGAATAAACTTCCATTTCTAATTTTATGCAACTTTTATTTTTGTTTTTATTCAACTTCAATTTTAATTCAATTTCCTTTTCTATTCATTTTCTTTTTTTTAATTCATTTCCTAATGGATCGTTAAGGTATAGTGGTTTCTTGTATGAACTTCCATTTTGAATTTTATGCAACTTCCATTTTTATTTTTATTCAATTCCATTTTTTTTCAGTTTCCTTTTCCATTTAATTTCCGTTTTTTATTTCATTTCCAAATAGATCGTTAGGGTATAGTGGTTTCTTAAATGAACTTCCACTTTTAATTTTATGCAACTTCCATCTGTATTTTTATTAGACTTCCATTTTTATTCAATTTCCTTTTCTATTCAATTTCCTTTTTTATTTAATTTCCAAATAGATCGTTAAGGTATAGTGGTTTCTTGAATGAAGCTCTATGTTTAATTTTATGCAGTTTCCATTTCTATTTTTATTCAAATTCTATTTTTATTAAATTTCCATGCCCATTCAATTTCTGTTTTTATTTAATTTCCAAATAGATCGTTAAGGTATAGTGGTTTCCTGAATGAATTTTCATGTTTAATTTTATGCAGTTTTGACTTCTATTTTCATTCAACTTCAATTTTTATTCAATTTCCATCTCCATTCAATTTCCTTTTTTTATTTAATTTCCAAATAGAACGTTAAGGTATACTGGTTTCTTGAATGAACTTTCATTTTTAATTTTATGTAACTTCCATTTTTATTTTTATTCAGCATCCATTTTTATTCAATTTCCTTTTCTCTTGAATTTTCTTTTTTAATTTAATTTCCAAATATATCGTTAAGGTATACTGGTTTCTTGAATGAACTTTCATTTTTAATTTTATGTAACTTCCATTTTTATTTTTATTCAGCATCCATTTTTATTCAATTTCCTTTTCTATTCAATTTCCTTTTTTAATTTAATTTCCAAATATATCGTTAAGGTATACTGGTTTCTTGAATGAACTTTCATTTTTAATTTTATGTAACTTCCATTTTTATTTTTATTCAGCATCCATTTTTATTCAATTTCCTTTTCTATTCAATTTCCTTTTTTAATTTAATTTCCAAATATATCGTTAAGGTATACTGGTTTCTTGAATGAACTTTCATTTTTAATTTTATGTAACTTCCATTTTTATTTTTATTCAGCATCCATTTTTATTCAATTTCCTTTTCTATTCAATTTCCTTTTTTAATTTAATTTCCAAATATATCGTTAAGGTATACTGGTTTCTTGAATGAACTTTCATTTTTAATTTTATGTAACTTCCATTTTTATTTTTATTCAGCATCCATTTTTATTCAATTTCCTTTTCTATTCAATTTCCTTTTTTAATTTAATTTCCAAATATATCGTTAAGGTATACTGGTTTCTTGAATGAACTTTCATTTTTAATTTTATGTAACTTCCATTTTTATTTTTATTCAGCATCCATTTTTATTCAATTTCCTTTTCTATTCAATTTCCTTTTTTAATTTAATTTCCAAATATATCGTTTCCTTTTCAATTCAATTTCCTTTTTTATTTAATTTCCAAAGAAATTGTTAAGGTCTAGTGGTTTCTTGAATGAACTTTCATTTTTAATTTTTTGCAACTTCCATTTTTATTTTTATTCAACTTCCATTTTTGTTCAATTTCCTTTTCTATTGAATTTCCTTTTTTATTTAGTTTCCAAATAGATCGTTAAGGTATAGTGGTTTCTTGAATAAACTTCCATTTCTAATTTTATGCAACTTCTATTTTTGTTTTTATTCAACTTCCATTTCAATTCAATTTCCTTTTCTATTCATTTTCCTTTTTTTTTAATTAATTTCCAAATGGATCGTTAAGGTATAGTGGTTTCTTGTATGAACTTCCATTTTGAATTTTATGCAACTTCCGTTTTTATTTTTATTCAATTCCATTTTTTTTTCAATTTCCTTTTCCATTTAATTTCCTTTTTTTATTTCATTTCCAAATAGATCGTTAAGGTATAGTGGTTTCTTAAATGAACTTCCACATTTAATTTTATGCAACTTCCATCTGTATTTTTATTCAACTTCCTTTTTTATTCAATTTCCTTTTCTATTCAATTTCCTTTTTTATTTAATTTCCGAATAGATCATTAAGGTATGGTGGTTTCTTGAATGATCTTCCATGTTTAATTTTATGCAGTTTCCATTTCTATAATTATTCAACTTCTATTTTTATTCAATTTCCATCTCCATTCAATTTCCTTTTTTAATTTAATTTCCAAATATATCGTTAAGGTATATTGGTTTCTTGAATGAACTTTCATTTTTAATTTTATGCAACTTCCAATTTTTATTTTTATTCAACATCCATTTTTATTCAATTTCCTTTTCTCTTGAATTTCCTTTTTTATTTAGTTTCCAAATAAATCGTTAAGGTGTAGTGGTTTCTTGAATGAACTTCCATTTCGAACTTTATTGCACTTCCATTTTTATTTAATATCCTTTTCTATTCAATTTCCTTCTTTATTTAATTTCCAAATAGATCGTTAATGTATAGTGGTTTCGTGAATGAACTTTCATTTTTAATTTTATGCAACATCCATTTTTAGTTTTATTCAACTTCCATTTTTATTCAATTTCTTTTTCTATTGAATTTCTTTCTTTATTTAATTCCAAATAGATCGTTAAGTTATAGTGGTTTCTTGAATGAACTTCCATTTTTAATTTTATGCAACTTCCATTTTTATTTTTGTTCCACTTCCATTTCTATTCAGTTTCCTTTTCTATTAAATTTCCTTTTTTATTTAATTTCCTAATAGATCGTTATGCTATGCTGGTTTCTTGAATGAACTTCCATGTTTAATTTTATGCAGTTTCCATATCTATATTTATTCAACTTCTATTTTTATTCAATTTCCGTCTCCATTCAATTTGCTTATTTATTTAATTTCCAAATAGATGATTAAGGTGTAGTGGTTTCTTGAATGAACTTCCATTTTTAATTTTATGCAACTTCCATTTGTGCTTTTATTCCACTTCCATTTTAATTCAATTTCCTTTTCTCTTGAATTTCCTTTTTTATTTAGTTTCCAAATAGATCGTTAAGGTCTAGTGGTTTGTTGAATAAACCTCCATTTCGAACTTTATGCAACTTCCATTTTTATTTTTATTCCACTTCCATTTTTATTCAATTTCATTTTCTTTTCAATTTCCTTCTTTATTTAATTTCCATATAGATCGTTAAGGTATAGTGCTTTCGTGAATGAACTTTCATTTTTAATTTTTTGCAACATCCATTTTTATTTTTATTCAACTTCCATTTTTATTCAATCATCTTAGAAATGGGAGAGCATCATGTCCTAATTATGGAAGGTACTATAGCTCACTATATGTACAAGGTTGGCATTACTCTAGGGGTTGAAATCAAGATGACATCACTAAAGAGTCCTTTAGTAAATGACCAGTTAAGGTCCCAGGAAGTTAAAAGAGTCAATATAGCCTCTCTTCTAAGTTCGATAACCTTAGATAGCAGAGATACCTTTTTGATAGATCTTAAAAAGTATTAACACAAGGTCTTAAAAGTAATGCAAAGATAGGTATAGCGTGGGTAGTAATGGGTTGGAAATGACATTGGATTTTGGCGGCTGTGGGAGAGCTATGACTTTGTTGTCAATGAGATCTTGAATCTAATGACGAAGTCAGAAACAACAGTCAGTATCATGTCCAGGTTATTGCATTTTTAATTTTATGCAACTTCCATTTTTATTTTTATTCCACTTCCATTTTTATTCAGTTTCCTTTTCTATTCAATTTCTTTTTTTATTTAATTTCCAAATAGATAGTTAAGGTATGCTGGTTTCTTGAATGAACTTCCATGTTTAATTTTATGCAGTTTCCATTTCTATATTTATTCAACTTCTAATTTTATTCAATTTCCATCTCCATTCACTTTCCTTTTTTATTTAATTTCCAAACAGATCGTTAAGGTGTAGTGGTTTCTTGAATGAACTTTCATTTTTAATTTTATGCAACTTCCAATTTTATTTTTATTCCACTTCCATTTTTATTCAATTTCATTTTCTATTCAATTTCCTATTTTATTTAATTTCCAAGTAGATCGTTAAGGTATAGTAATTTCTTGAATGAACTTCCATGTTTAATTTTATGCAGTTTCTATTTCTATTTTTATTCAACTTCTATTTTTATTCAATTTCCTTCTCCATTCAATTTCTTTTTTTATTTAATTTCCAAATAGATCGTTAAGGTGTAGTGCTATCTTGAATGAACTTCCATTCTTAATTTTATGCAACTTCCATTTTTATTTTTATTCCACTTCCATTTTTATTCAATTTCCTTTTCTATTCAATTTCCTTTTTCATTTAATTTCCAAATAGATCGTTAACGTATAGTGGTTTCTTGAATGAACTTCCATGTTTAATTTTATGTAGTTTCCATTTCTATTTTTATTCAACTTCTATTTTTATTCAATTTCCATCTCCATTCAATTTCCATATTTATTTAATTTCCAAATAGATCATTAAGGTGTAGTGGTTTCTCGAATGAACTTCCATTTTTAATTTATGCAACTTTCATTTTTATTTTTATTCTACTTCCATTTTTTTTCAATTTCCTTTTTCATTCAATTTCCTTTTTTATTTAATTCCAAATAGATCGTTAAGGTACAAGGGTTTCTTGAATGAACTTCCATTTTTAATTTTATGCAACTTCCATTTTAATTTTTATTCCACTTCCATTTTTATTCAATTTCCATTTCTATTCAATTTTCTTTTTTATTTAATTTCCAAATAGGTCGTTAAGGTATGGTGGTTTCTTGGATGAACTTCCATGTTTAATTTTATGCAGTTTCCATTTCTATATTTATTCAACTTTTATTTTTATTCAATTTCCATCTCCATTCAATTTCTTTTTTTATTTAATTTCCATATAGATCGTTAAGGTATACTGGTTTCTTGAATGAACTTTAATTTTTAATTTTATGCAACTTCCATTTTTATTTAATTTCCTTTTCTCTTGAATTTCCTTTTTTATTTAGTTTCCAAATAGATCGTTAAGGTGTAGTGGTTTCTTGAATGAACTTCCATTTCTAATTTTATGCAACTTCTATTATTATTTTTATTCCACTTCCATTTTTATTCAATTTCCTTTTCTATTCAATTTCCTTCTTTATTTAATTTCCAAATAAAACCTTAATATATAGTGCTTTCGTGAATGAACTTTCATTTTTTATTTTATGCAGCATCCATTTTTATTTTTATTCAACTTCCATTTTTATTCAATTTCTTTTTCTATTGAATTTTCTTTTTTATTTAATTCCAAATAGATGGTTAAGGTGTAGTGGTTTCTTGAATGAACTTCCATTTTTAATTTTATGCAACTTTCATTTTTATTTTTATTCCACTTCCATTTCTATTCAGTTTCCTTTTCTATTCAATTTCCTTTTTTATTTAATTTCCAAATAGATCGTTAAGGTTTGGTGGTTTCTTGAATGAACTTCCATGTTAAATTTTATGCAGTTTCCATTTCTATATTTATTCAACTTCTATTTTTTTTCAATTTCCATCTACATTCAATTTCCTTTTTTATTTAATTTCCAAACAGATCGTTAAGGTGCAGTGGTTTCTTGAATGAACTTCCATTTTTATTTTTATGCAACTTCCATTTTTATTCAATTTCCATATTTTTATTCAATTTCCTTTTCTATTCAATTTCCTTTTTTATTTAATTTCGAAATAAATCGTTAAGGTTTAGTGGTTTCTTGAATGAACTTTCATTTTTATTTTTATTCAACTTCCACTTTTGTTCAATTTTCTTTTCTATTGAATTTCCATTTTTATTTAGTTTCCAAATAGATCGTTAAGGTATAGTGGTTTCTTGAATAAACTTCCATTTCTAATTTTATGCAACTTCTATTTTTGTTTTTATTCAACTTCCATTTTTATTCAATTTCCTTTTCTATTCATTTTCCTTTTTTTAATTAATTTTCAAATAGATCGTTAAGGTATAGTGGTTTCTTGTATGAACTTCCATTTTGAATTTTATGCAATTTCCATTTTTATTTTTATTCAATTCCATTTTTATTCAATTTTCTTTTCCATTTAATTTCCTTTTTTTATATCATTTCCAAATAGATCGTTAAGGTATAGTGGTTTCTTGAATGAACTTCCATTTTTAATTTTATGCAACTTCCATTTTTATTTTTATTCCACTTCTATTTTTATTCAAGTTCCATTTCTATTCAATTTCCTTTTTTAATTAATTTCCAAATAGATCGTTAAGGTATAGCGCTGTCTTGAATGAACTTCCATGTTTAATTTTATGCCGTTTTCACTTCTATTTACATTCAATTTCCTTCTCCATTCAATTTCCTTTTTTTATTTAATTTCCAAATATATCGTTAAGGTATAATGATTTTTTTAATGAACTTTCATTTTTAATTTTATGCAACTTCCATTTTTATTTTTATTCAACTTCCATTTTTATTCAGTTTCCTTTTCTATTGAATTTCCTTTTTTATTTAATTTTCAAATAGATTGTTAAGGTGTAGTGGTTTCTTGATTGAATATTCATTTTTAATTTTCTGTAACTTCCATTTTTATTTTTATTCCATTTCCATTTTTATTCAATTTCCTTTTCTATTCAATTTCCTTTTTTATTTTATTTCCAAATAGATCGTTAAGGTATAGTGGTTTCTTGAATGAACTTCTATGTTTAATTTTATGCTGTTTGCTATTCTATATTTATTCAACTTCTATTTTTATTCAATTTCGATCTCCATTCAATTTTCTTTTTTATTTAATTTCCAAATAGATCGTTAAGGTATATAGTGGTTTCTTGAATGAACTTCCATTTTTAATTTTATGCAACTTCCATTTTTAATTTTATTCCACTTCTATTTTTACTCAATTTCCATCTCTATTTAATTTCCAAATAGATTGTTAAGGTATCATGGTTTCTTGAATGAATTTCCATTTTTAATTTTATGCAACTTCCATTTTTATTTTTATTCAATTTCCATTTTTATTCAATTTCTTTTTCTATTCAATTTCCTTTTTTTATTTAATTTCCAAATATATCGTTAATGTATTGTGGTTTCTTAAATAAACTTCCAAGTTTAATTTTATGCAACTTCCATTTTTTTTCAATTTCCTTTTCTATTCAATTTCTTTTTTTTATTTAATTTCCAAATAGATCGTAAATGTATAGTGGTTTCTTGAATGACCTTCCATTTTTAATTTTATGCAACTTTCATTTTTATTTTTATTCAACTTTCATTTTTCTTCAATTTCTTTTTCAATTGAATTTCCTTTTTTATTTAATTTCCAAATAGATCGTTAAGGCATAGTGGTTTCTTGAATGAACTTTCATGTTTAATTTTATGCAACTTCCATTTTTATTTTTATTCAGCTTCCATTTTTAATCAATTCCCTTTTTAGTTAAATTTCCTTTTTCTATTTAATTTCCAAATATATCGTTAATGTATTGTGGTTTCTTGAATGAACATCTATTTCTAATTTTATGCAACTTCCATTTTTATTTTTATTCAACTTCCATTTTTATTCAATTTCTTTTTCTATTGAATTTCCTTTTTTAATTAATTTCTAATAGATCGTTAAGGTGTAGTGGTTTCTTGAAGGAACTTCCATTTTTAATTTTATGCGACTTCCATTTGTATTTTTATTCAACTTCCATTTTTATTCAATTTCCTTTTCTATTCAATTTCTTTTTTTTATTTAATTTCCAAATAGATCGTTAAAGTATAGTGGTTTGTTGAATGAACTTCCATTTCAAACTTTATGCAACTTCCATTTTTATTTTTATTCCACTTTCATTTTTATTCAATTTCCTTTTCTATTCAATTTCCTTCTTTATTTAATTTCCAAATAGATCGTTAATGTGTAGTGCTTTCGTGAATGAACTTTCATTTTTAATTTTATGCAACATCCATTTTTATTTTTATTCAACTTCCATTTTTATTTTTATTCAACTTCCATTTTTATTCAATTTCTTTTTCTATTGAATTTCCTTTTTTATTCAATTTCCAAATAGATCGTTAAAGTATAGTGGTTTCTTGAATGAACATCTAATTTTTATTTTCTGCAACTTCCATTTTTATTTTTATTCCACTTCCATTTTTATTCAGTTTCCTTTTCTATTCAATTTTCTTTTTTTATTTAATTTCCAAATAGATCGTTATGGTATGGTGGTTTCTTGAATGAACTTCCATGTTTAATTTTATGCAGTTTCCATTTCTATATTTATTCAACTTCTGTTTTTATTCAATTTCCATCTCCATTCAATTTGCTTTTTAATTTAATTTCCAAATAGATCATTAAGGTGTGGTGGTTTCTTGAATGAACTTCCATTTTTAATTTTGTGCAACTTCCATTTGTATTTTTATTCCACTTCCATTTTTATTCAATTTCCTTTTCTCTTGAATTTCCTTTTTTATTTAGTTTCCAAATAGATCGTTAAGGTGTAGTGGTTTTTTGTATAAACTTCCATTTCAAACTTTATGCAACTTCCATTTTTAATTTTTTTCCACTTCCATTTTTATTCAATTTCCTTTTCTATTCAATTTCTGTAGTGACCCTCATTCACCCACCTTAGCCTCGAGCATGAGCATTTGAATAATCTTGTTTTGATAAGCATGCATTAGTGAATTTTCTCGACTTGTTTTATCTAGAATAAGATTCTTGTCTTGGTTTATGCTTATGTTAATTTACTTGTTAAGTCTTGTTCCTCCTGGTGATTCTAGCCGAAGTCACCTTAAAGCTAAAACCATCTTGGAACCACTTTGGTTTACCTTTACTTCCATCCTGGCATATTGGCCGAGATGTCATTTTCTAGGCCAAGGTGTATCATCAAAGCCGAGAAGTGCATCATCTAGGCCGAGATGTTATCCTTGAACCCAAGTGATCTTGTTCCTGGATTGGTGCGACCTAGACCGAGGTGTGGCACAGCTAGGCCAAGTGTTGTCCATCCTAGCCGAGGTCATAGATACCTTACCTACCGGAGCCGATGATTTCACCCGATATCAGCATCTTACCGGAGTGCCCATGCCGCTTTGCTTGTTAAACCCTCTTTCGCCATGCTTTTGTCTGGTCTGTCAGCCACCTTTTTGAAGAGAGCCAACCCGGTAGCGCCACGTGTCCCAGCTAAGTGTTAAGTCAGCTAGCAGACCTAGAAATGTATCATTTTGCTATACGTCTTTGTTCTTGAGGAGAGAGAAGCTCTAGAAGAAGAAGAAAAAGGCTTTAGAGAGAGAAGTAGATCCCAAGCTTGATCCTTAGAGTTGAGCCGTTAGATCCGTGCTTTGAGGTTAGATTCTTGATCTATTCTTGTTGTTCTTATTAATCATCTAGCTGCATTGCATGATCTAGCATGTTTCATGAGCCATGCATTGATTGAAAGTTTGGTTTTAGAAAGAGAAAGTAGTATTCATGTGTTCTTGAATAAAAGCCTTGTTTGATCCGAAAGTTGCATTAAGATCCATGCTTTTGCATTTGTTTTCATAAGATCTTCGAGTATGGGTACCTAGGTCCATGTTTTTAAATTCATAGCATGAAGTTCCAGATTTCGTAATGACAAGTTAAGATTGAGCATTCATGTGTTTCATGTTCTTCAGCAGAGGGAAACCCAGATTTTCCCAACTTCATTTCTTTGAGGGTGACCACCAGGACCACACCTCGGCAAGGAGGTGTGGGACCTCAGCAATAGCCTGGTTGGTACCCAGCATGTTCTCCCGAGATGAGAAATAGTGTTTTGTTTGGGTTTGACTTAGTTTTATAGAAATGCCGAGATCATTTGCATTCATGTAAAGCTTGTTTGTCAGTACATCCAATAGACCTTGCCATGTGTTTGTAGGACTTGGACTCCCGCTTGACCCCGACGTTGAGTGTAACGTCCTCAAAATAATAACATTAAACCCATCAATATAGACATACATGGATATATATAAAAGTTCCACATTCTTCTATTCATCAGTGTTTCATTACAAAAAGTATTACATGTTAACGACAAAAGCAAATGCCCTAAAGGCTTACACCTTTCCAAGTTAACACTTGGTTACAACAAAAGAGTACTAACTCATTTACACATTAAGCCCTTGGCTTGAATATACATGTAATACATCAAAAGGGAAAAGGCAGCAAAAGTCTGCCCGCCTCTAGCCTCCCAAGCTACGTCCTTGGAGGATGTTATCCTTGAAATTGAATTAAGTTAATGAATTTGGTAATGACTTTGAGTAATAAAAAGTGGGGCGTGACAGGGTGAGCCACAGCCCAGTAGAAATACACTAAACCAAATATGAACAATGACTAAAAGATTAGCAGTTTGATAGATGGTCAACACTGATACTTTCTCTTATCATACTTTGTAGTTTCATGACATACAAGTCCATGTTACAATCCATTTTCCAATTCCTTTCAATTTTCAATTTGTAACCCTGGCTCAGAACCTGGCCACACAACTCCTATGAGATAGTAACTCGTATTAAACACTTTCCCATTTCATAATAGATAAGCATACTAGCTATATCATACACCAACAGATAAGCATACAAGCTATATCATCACTTCCATAGATATGCATAAGAGCACTATCACACTTCCAAAGACAAGCATATGAGCTATGTCAACACGTTACTAGATAAGCATATGAGCTCTATCTATGAACACTACTAGAAAAAACACTTTCCGTGACGAACATGTTTGGTCGCGAAAAGTACCATATTTGGTCGCTAAAACCTTTTCGCGACCAAAATATGTTGGTCGCGAGTTGGTCGCTAAAGCCTCGTGACAGATAGTTTTCTGCAACCAAAAAAGCCTTTGGTCGTTAAAAGTGACCATTCGCGACCAACTTTTTTGGTCGCGGAAAGTCCAATTCATATTAGCCAAAAGGGAACTTTTAGCGACCAAAAAAAGTGACCATTGGCGACCAACTTTTTTGGTCGCGAAAAGTCCAATTCATATTAGCCAAAAGTAAACTTTTAGCGACCAAAGATAAGTTGGTCGCCAAAAGTCAACGCCTTGACCCAAAAAAAATAATTCTTTTGTACTA
>NW_021024991.1:101924-132263 GCF_004153795.1 Camellia sinensis | reverse complement strand
TTTGTTGCCATCATCGTTCAGCACCACGTCATAAGTTATGTGTGTGCCACGCTTGCTGGTTCAACATCCAGTCTCTACAATGGTCCAACATGACCTTGTAAACTGTCATGACATTGATTCCGGTTAGCTCCTCCATCGGTCCGGCATGACCCCTTTAAACTATCCTAGCATTAGTTTTAGCCAGTTCTTACAATGGTCCGACACCACCATAAACTGTCTCTCGGTATTAGTTCCATCCAATTTCTATATCGCTCCGGTACGAACTTAAATTGTCTTGGCATTAGTTTCAGCCAGTTTCTACAATGGTTCGACACGACCATAAATTGTTTTCCGACTTTAGCTCCAGCCTCTGATCTATTTCAAGCGCCCTTGCACTCCCGTTCGAATTTTGCAATCTATTTGTCTTTTATTTTATTTAGTTTTATTTCATGTTTTAGTTTCTCTCGCCAAACTCAAGATGTTTATCCTCATTGAGTTGGGGGGGGGATGCTAATGTATATGTGGTATTCCTAGATATATTAGGTATTGATTCCCTAGATATATTTAGGAATAGCCATAGTTAGGATACTTTTTCTCATAGTTATGTTTAGAGTAGGATACTCTTTTTAACTACAACATGCTAATTTATATTCTAATTAGCCAAGACAACAATCAATGAAGCCAACCCATTCTCTACCCAACCAACCCTAGGTTTATTTCATGATTTTCAAACAAATCCAACATGATACAATTTTCATGCAATACAAAAATTACCACATGTCTATCTATAGACGGAGTATTGAAAAAGAACAAGGAGAATCCCTACCTCAAATGAAGAACTCAAATAGAGAAGATGACCCGAAATCAAAGTGCTCCAAATCCCAAATTTCTTGGATCACAACGAAGCCCTCGACGATCAACACACTTCTTACAAAGGCCCAAGGTGAGGAAAACACTCTAGCTAGATCAATCCTAAGAGAGAAGTTAGGTTTTAGAGTAAGGTGCTCTCCAATGGCTTTTTTTTTTCGGAAAAGTAAGAGAGAGAAAGGAAATCAAAAAGTGATTCAAAAAGCTGAATCTCGGTGTGTTATACAGGTCGCCCCGCTCGAGCGTGGAAACCCCCGCTCGAGCGTCACTCACAGACTCCCGCTCGAGCTCCCAAACCTCCGCTCGAGCGGCGGATACAACCATCCAGAAGTTTTGCAGAACAGGTCCCCGCTCGAGCGTCACACACAAACTCCCGCTCGAGCGTCAAACCTCACGCCAGAGCGTCCAACACTACAGAGGAAATACTGGGAAGGTGATTTTCCCGCTCGAGCGTCAAAAGAGCCGCTCGAGCGGAGAGGCCAAAAATTGGGCAAAGATTCTAAGTTTTAAAACACAACCAACTTATTCCCAACAAGTCCAACACAACCCAAAACTCTAAGATAAAGAGTAAGGGACAGAAAAGAGGATGAGACGACGACAAATCTACGGAACCAAGTCCGGATTACAGCTCAATAACAACAGGGAATGTTGGGATCGCTATAACCTCCCCCCCTTAAAGAATTTCGTCCCCGAAATTAAGGATACGCCAAAACACAAGGCCAACTGATCACACAACACCAACACCCGGGTACTAGGAAAGAGATTACTCTCGCTACAAACCTTTAATCCACTCTTACCAAGGAAGAGACTAACCAAGGGAACACGTTCCGAACGACAACACTGTAGGCATAAAAGCCATAACAAATCAACCCTTCCGAACCAGTTTACCATCATCTGACCAGCGCTTCAAGCTAAGTCACTACTCAACAACCATTACTCCAATAAAAGGATACTCAAGGCAAATCTTTCACATTAATATAAGGAAAACATTTTCTTGCTCATGAGACATTTCAAAATAAACCTTGCATTTTCACTTCCATTTTTATTCAATTTCCTTTTCTATTCAATTTCCTTTTTTATTTAATTTCCAAATAGATCGTTAAGGTATAGTTATTTCTTGAATGAACTTCCATGCTTATTTCTATATTTATTCAACTTCTATTTTTATTCAATTTCCATCTCTATTCAATTTCCTTTTTTATATAATTTCCAAACAGATCGTTAAGGTGCAGTGGTTTATTCAATGAACTTCCATTTTTAATTTTATGCAACTTCCAATTTTATTTTTATTCCACTTCCATTTTTATTCAATTTCCTTTTCTATTCAATTTCCTTTTTTATTTAATTTCCAAATAGATCGTTAAGGTATAGTTATTTCTTGAATGAACTTCCATGTTTAATTTTATGCAGTTTCCATTTCTATTTTTATTCGACTTCCATTTTTATTCAATTTCCATCTCCATTCAATTTCCTTTTTTATTTAATTTCCAAATAGATCGTTAATTTAGCGATCCTGGTATTCCCTGTTGTTATTGAACTGTAATCCGGACTCGGTTCCGTAGATTTGTTGTTGTCTTATCCTCTTTTCTGTCCCTTACTCTTTATCTTAGAGTTTTGGGTTGTGTTGGACTTGTTGGGAATAAGTTGGTTGTGTTTTAAAACTTAGAATCTTTGCCCAGTTCTTGGCCTCTCCGCTCGAGCGGCTCTTTTGACGCTCGAGCGGGCCTTTGTTGTTGCTTATCCGCTCGAGCGGGGGGTTTTGGCTCTCGAGCGGGAAAATCACCTTCCCAATATTTCCTCTGTATTGTTGGACGCTCGAGCATGAGGTTTGACTCTCGAGCGGGAGTTTGTGTGTGACACTCGAGCGGGGAGTTGGACGTTTGAGCAGGGGCCTGTTCTGCAAAACTTCTAGATGGTTGTATCCGTCGCTCGAGCGGGGGTTTGGTTGAGCAGGAGTCTGTGAGTGACGCTCGAGCGGGGGTTTCCACGCTCGAGCGGGGCGACCTGTATAACACACCGAGATTCAGCTTTTTGAATCACTTTTTGATTTTCTTTCTCTCTCTTACTTTTCCGAAAAAGCCATTGGAGAGCACCTCACTCTAAAACTTAACTTCTCTCTTAGGATTGATCTAGCTAGAGTGTTTTCCTCACCTTGGGCCTTTGTAAGAAGTGTGTTGATCGTCGAGAGCTTCGTTGTGATCTAAGAAATTTGAGATTTGGAGCACTTTGATTTCGGGTCATCTTCTCTAATTGAGTTCTCCATTTGAGGTAGGAATTCTCCTTGTTCTTTTTCAATACTCCGTCTATAGATAGACATGTGGTAATTTTTGTATTGCATGAAAATTGTATCATGTTGGATTTGTTTGAAAATCATGAAATAAACCTAGGGTTGGTTGTGTGGAGAATGGTTTTGGCTTCATTGATTGTTGTCTTGGCTAAAATAAATATAAATTAGCATGTTGTAGTTGATAAAGGAAAAAGCCCTAAATCATGTTTTGATTGATAAATTAAAATGGAGAATAGTGAACCCATATCGTTTCATACTTGAAGTGATGAAACGTGCCTCATTTCTCGGTCGCCGACCCTCTTGATCAAGCATGATAGAGGTTAAGGCTCTTATTTGTTATTTGTGCATTCATTGACATTGAATTGTGCAAACTTGGCTTCTCGGCCATCGTGCATCTCGATGCTTGGTTGATGGCCCGAGAGTCGAGAACTGTAATCCCTTGAGCTTAAGAAATGATAAGGAGGGTGGTTGTGCACAAATATCTTGCAAATACATTGCTGTGCCCCTTCTTGTTCTCTGTTGCAGCAAACTGGAGTTGAGCAGCATTTTCTGGTCGGCAGACTAGTAAAAGTGGCTAGCCGATCGCTTTTTCTGGTCTGTAGCATGTGTAAGTGGTCTACGGGTGGTCTGCACCACCATTAAGTGGTCGACAACCTTCCTGGAGGTCTCCATGTTGAGGTAGAAACTATCTGGAGGTTTGTGCAATGTTATGAGATCAAATGCAAACAGAGGCAAATTGGGGCATCGTAATGGATTTCCGAATGAGGTGACCGAGCATGCATGCATTTCTCGCCCTGAGGACCTCTTCTTACTGCTTTACTTAGCTGCTTTGCTTAGCTAGCTAATGCTTTGGTTTTGTACTTAAGTAGTTAATGCACTTAGCTATTCATTTGCGTTGTAATAACTAATTAGTTCACTAGGATTAGTTAATTAGTTTAATTAGCTTAGATTAGCTAGTTAGCTTATTATTCGGACCCTCCGTCGAGAGGGCACAACTATTGTAATAGGTGTGCATATGTGTGTGAATATCTTCCAACCCCACGTCTTTCTCCCTTTTACTTAACTGCTTTCGATGGTTAGTTTTAGGGCATGTTTCAATTAGCATACTTATGCTTTGCATGCGTGCATCATTCATTCGTCTTGCATGCACCAGGCTAGCGTATCATACAAACTGCATTGTATTTCAATACTAATTGGAAAACATGTTATCAAGTTGCATTCACATGACATCTTAGAATAGCCGAGCCTATCTTAGTTGCATTTTGCATGTGTTGCAGTAGGCATTGTTGACATAGTTAGGATCATGCATCGATTACTAACTAGCTTCTTTTTTGGCTCGGAGTGTACTGTGAGTATTTATGCTTTAGTATCCTTTCATGTGTGTAAGTAACTGCCATGATAGCATGCTTGCCATGAGGCTAACTGCTTAACTGCTTGAATGCCTGTGAGTGAAGGCTTCGTTGCTTGAATTGGAACAATTCATCGAAATGTGAGTTTTAAGCCCACATGAAGTGGCAAATCATCATGTTTTAAGCCCACCTTGAGGGTGGCAAATCCGCATCTTAGCCTACTTGAGACTAGCAACTTCAAACCATTTTCGAAAAACAAACATGACATGTTTTGTTCCAAATTGAGTGATTTAGTCTATACTTGTGTGCTATGCGCATAACATAGTAATGTTAGCTAATAAACCGGAATAAGAACACATGTGTTTTCAAAAATAACATATCATGTCAGTAGAGGCCAATCTTTGATCGGGCAAGCGGGGGTGCTCATTTCAGGACTTTCCCCTCTTGTACCCAAGTTCCAGAGCCGAGGCAACTTTGGTAATGAGGGACACGTGGCCTTAGGCACGAGTCAGGGTTTCCTAAATTTCCCAAAAACAAAATATTTAAGTGGCGACTCTGAAATCTGGCAAAGCAGTCCATGTTTGGCACTTTTTGATTAAAATCGATTTTCCAAAATGATTTTCCGGATTTGGGCTCTTTGGTGATTTATCAGTCTTGCATTGCACTTTGTGAGATTAGATTCAGAACCGTGACATGAGTCCGAACTGTAGTAGCTAGAACTACAATTCGCGCCCTCACGCGCAGAGCGGAGTTCCGGGCAGTCTACAATTTCTGGCGACTCTACTGGGGATTTTGAGAACTTGACTCGAACTCATGATATGTTGTTTTGATTACACTTATGTGTTTCTTTGCATTGCATTTGCATTGGTGTGCCTAGGACACCATGTTTGCCGTCTGCTATTCCTGAATGGTTTATCGGAGGCTTGCTTGGAAAAACCTGCCATAAGGCTGACTGGTTGCGGGCTCTGCCACGACGGAAACACAAACCTCGATTTTCACCAAGGCACCCTTTTTGACCAATCGACTTAGTGCATATCGGAATCCATAGTGACCATTCCAAACTAGGACAGGTTACTTACCCGATTGTAGGTTGTTTGAAACGACTGCATGCGTAGTGAAACCCTAGTTTCTGATAAGATAGGACAGGGAAACCCTACCCCTCCATGGGGGTGTTTTGGCTCTCACTTGCTTGTTATGTGCTTTTAGAGTGTGTCTCTATAGGAATGCATGTATAAGTTTGGAAGTCTGGGTATTAGGCCTGCGGGCATCAGTACTTTGGGGAATCAGTTTTACCTAAGGGTATCAGATTCGAGGCAGTGATTTGGGGATAGCAATCAGTGTTGAGAACAGTGTGTTCCGCTTACAAGTGCCAACTGTGTGTTGTCTTTATTTTAAGCCTTTATGTTGTCCATTTTTCTGGTTGTTTGTTTCCTTATTATGCTTTGTTTATCTTTTTGTAAGGTAGTTTAGCACTATTGCATCCGACCAGGCAGATATTCCCTAAGCACTCTGGGTTAGAGGTCGCAGACTTCATCGATCCGAGGATCTGATAGACGGACCACCAGTGTACCACTCATTGCCCCCTGTTATTAGACGGAGGTCAGCTAGGCGCAGTGCGTCAGTACAGCGGTTGCCAGACCAGTGGTCCTTGAATAGTCAGGCTGAGGTCTCAGTTTTTATTACAGGGACAGATATACCGGTTATTCAGATAAATCAGTACAGTATGGCAGGCATGGAAGAGATGATGTGTCAGCTCCAGGAAACTATGCAAGCCATGCAGCAGGATGTTGCACGCCAAGCAGAAGTAGTGACCCAGCAGGCAGAGTTAATTGCCAGGCTACAGCAGCAAACCGGGGCATCTGCTTCGCACACACCCTCTCCCCCATCCAGAGTTCCAATACTCAGGGAGACACCAAACGTCTAGGAAAATACGGACGTGCCAACGGGTCCGCCCCCAATCCTACCCCAGCTATCCAAAACGCCCACCAACCTAGTGGATTCACCGTTTGAATTAGAGGTGGACCCAACGGCGCTAAAAGTGAGCAAGCTGGAAAAGCTTTTCAAGAAGGCTCAAGGCGTGAAATCCATTCTGGATATAGCGGATGGATACACCGACTCGGCCGTGACACTGCCAGACCGATTTAAAATGCCGCACATAGATCGTTTCGATGGGTCTGGAGATCCTATGGTGCATTTGCAGCTGTTTTCGGATATACTGAGGCTGATGGGCCTCTCCAGATTGCAGAAGCTTTCCTTGTTTGGTCGGACCCTATCGGGTGTAGCGGCTATTTGGTATGGAAAACTGGAAGACTCTGTTAAGAGGAGTTGGGAGGAGATGGCTGAGGCCTTCATAGCTCAATACTCCTACAACACTCAGATTGAGGTCACAACTCGTGATCTTGAGACAACTAGGTAGGAGTCGAAGGAGAGCTTCTTCGATTTTGTGACCTGCTGGAGGGCTAAAACCTCGACGATGACCATTAGACCGGTTCACAAGGACCAAATACGGATGGTTGTGCACAACCTCTTGCCCAAGCTCATGCAAAAGATGATCGTCCTTCCCCTACCCACCTTCACGGATCTACATGAGATTGGGGTGTAGATCAAGGACGCAATGAAACAGGGTCTGATTGACCATGACAGAGAGTAGCCCAAGAGGGCATTCAACGGCAACACGAATGCAGGCACAAGCAGTGCTGCAGCTGCTAGATCTTCAGATGTAGGAATGGTCACCACCACCACTCCAAAAACCCTTGCAGCTACACCCTTTACCAGTGCGTCCAGAAGTAGCTCGTAAACAGCCAGATATGCCCCCCGAGGTCACAGAACCTTCACCCCACTGTACATGCCTTTGTCCAAGGCTTTGGGGGTTTTGATCAAAAAAGGGCACCTGAAGCCCCTAGAGCCGCAACCCTTACCAGAAAAGCTTCCTCCCTCCCATAACCCAGCAAAGTACTGTTTCTATCACCAACAACATGGTCACGAAACCGACCAATGCTTTCGATTGCGTCATGAGATTCAGGATCTCATCGACAACAGGGTGATTATGTCTCCGGAGAAGCCGAATGTCACAACCAACCCTCTCCCACCACATAACCAAGCTCCACTTCCCAAACGCATTAACCTAATCCAAACTGGGGTTGTGTCATACGACCCTAGCATATATATCACCCTTTCTCACCTACCCAAGCTGGAGGTGTTCATTCCTGACAGCACTGATTAGTGCATGATGGATATCTCCCAAACCCAACCTAAACTGGTGGTGGTTCCTATCGAAGATGGAATTGAGATGACTGCTGGGGCAAATGGTAATAAGGATTTAGAGCCTAAGGGGTCTGCAAGTTTTGAGTACAACCCGAGCGGTTATATCACACCAATGGATCAGCCTAAGCCAATGGTGGAATTGCCAGTGGGGGCAAAGCTCTACATAGTTCGAGAGGATGGACCTAATCAGGGGCTAGATGACCTAGCGGAACTGGAGGAGGATATTGCAAATCTGTAATTCTTCAATGAATAGGATCCAGGAGACGTGACTGTCAACTGGTTTGATCTGGAAGGGTCAGCAGAAGCTACAGGGTGGCTCAGCGACGAGCCAGATATTATTGAGCACCCCCAACCAGAACGGGGTCCGTCAGACACGAGGACATCAACAGTGACCGGAATGGTCGGGAATCAGGAGCAACCGCAGGAGAGCATCGATGTTAAGAATTTTGCTCGGGATCAGAGCATTTTGAGTATAGAAGATACTGAGCAGCAGGCTGCACTGAAACAATTTGAACAGGAAAAGATTGAAGATCTGGAATGGGCTAAAAAATCCAAAGCCCCTGAGGGGACGGAAGGTGCTGTGCGCATAGAAACAGTCGTAACAGAACCAGATAGCTGCTTGTCGATGGCCGACGGAATGTGGTGAGAAGACAACGACCTATGTCTTGCCCACACAGACGAAGACTGGGGACAAAGTCAGCCGGATGGTACCTGGTATGTGGGAGAGATTGACGACATGACTAAGAGCGGGCGGTATTTCAAGCCCCTGCACTTAGATCAACCAGAAGCGTCTGGGAAAGACAAGGAGGCGGAGAAGCAGAAGGAGAAGTTACTTGAGGAAGAGGCTGTGTTGAAACAGCTGAAGAAGATACAAGTAGACATTGTCATCTGGGGATTGCTTATGGCTTCAAGGGTACATAGACAGGTTGTCCTCTCTGCGATGGACAAGGCTAAGCTTTGTATTGACACCACGCCTGAGCAGCTGGTAGGACTGGTTTTTCCGGGAGGAGCTTCCCCGACGTTGACCTTTTCTGACAAAGAACTGCCGCCCGAGGGCGCAAATTACAACAAACCACTCTACATCTTTGTGGAGTGTAGAGACAAGTGGATACCGGTGGTTCTTGTCGACACGGGATCCGCCATTAACGTGTGCCCGTCAAGGACGGCATATGCAATCTAGTTGAAGTCTGCGGACTTTGTGCCAACCACCCAGGTGATAAGGAAATATGACAATACAAGCAGAGAGGTGAAGGGGACTGTGCAGATTCAGACCCGGGTTGGTCCAGGACAACATGATGTTGATTTTCATGTCTTGCACATTCCCGCAACCTTTAATCTACTCTTAGGGCAGCCGTGGCTGCACCAGGTGAAGGCAGTTTCTTCCACCTTGCACCAGATGTTGAAATACCCTCACGGGAAGGGGGTGGCTATAGTCTTTGGAAATTCGTCAATCCATCCGCCACCGGAGGTGTCTACACTAGTTTTGGAAATCGAGCATGGCACGGAGGATGTGTTCCTGTTGGGATTCACCTTAGCTGAAGCCCGAGTCGTTCAGAACATCTTAGCTATTGATGAGGGGTTGTATGTCAGTGCACAGTCAATGTACCTCATGAACAAGCTCCAACACATTCCCAGGATGGGATTAGGGAAGAGTGGCCGGAAGGGCATTGCTGTATCAGCCGAAGTGCCGCACAACCCGCATGCCTTTGGCTTGGGTTATCTGCCCACCAAAGAGGACTGGGTGAGGAAAGGCAAGGACATGGCTGGGAAACCCAGAGCCAAGCAAACCGAAAAGCGTTTTGATTTGATACATCGGCCTATCCAAGGCACCCTGAACGGACGCTTCGTTTGGGAGGGGGAAGACTTTCCATTCTGCGGCTTCCCAGAGCCATGGTTGAATGCAGAGAAGCGTCGCTTACCCGGGTTTGAGATCTTCTTTGACCTGCAGTTATCTAGGGATGATGTTGTCGAAGAGCAGACAGACCCATCAGCTGAAGTTGAGCAGTGTAAGAAAGTGGATTCCGAGAGCACCGAGATTGAAATGGGGGTAGCACTGGCTTGTCTACTTTCAGATCCTCCGATCGTCTAGAAGTGCTTGGGGGATGACCACTCAGTGTCTATGATTGGGAATGAAACGGCTGCGAGCCCACTGTCAAACATTTTGGATGCATCCATCGCACCCTCCCTCGTCTGGCAGTATGAGGAGGGATTCTTATCGAGCAGCACCGGGTCAGGTAGTGAGCCGGAATCTGATTCCACCGAGTCTGTGGAGTCAGAATCAGGTTCCATCTCGTCTGAGTCTGAGTCCGGTATTCCTGCGGGTGACAACCCGGATGCCACAGTCCTGTCTAGGTCGTCTTTTTCTTTCTCTTTTGAGTCTGTTGTAACAGAGGAATCAGACGATTTGGAAATGATCAATGAGAATGAAGCGGCTATGGCCTTCGAGTATTTTTCTGTGCCTTTGATTTATTGTATTAATCAGGACTTTCAAAATTTCGATGAAAACGACGAGGAAGAATTTCCTCCGATTTTAAAATATTTGCTTGATCAAGAGTAGGAGAGGTTTGGTAAAACTGCTGGTTGATGAAATCACCCAAATCAATGTTGGTACTGAGAAGGACCTGCAGCTGGTCCATATCGGGTCCACGTTGTCTTCGGAGGAGCGCGAGCGCTTAGTCGCTTTATTAAAAGATTTCAAAGATGTTTTCGCGTGGTCCTACGAAGACATGCCTGGAATCGATCCTGAGATTGTACAGCACCGGATCCCTCTTGATCCAGAGGCCCGACCTGTCAAGCAGAAACTCAAAAGGATTCGCCTGGACTGGGCTATCAAGATCAAAGAAGAGGTCACCAAGAAAATTGACGCAGGGTTCCTGCTAGTATCCGAATACCCAACTTTGTTGGCCAACATAGTTCCAGTGCCGAAGAAGGACGGCAGAATCCGAGTATGTGTGGACTTCAGAGATTTGAACAAAGCCAGTCCGAAGGACGACTTTCCTCTACCGCATATCGATGAGTTAGTGGACTTCACTGCAGGGCATGCATTGCTTTCGTTCATGGATGGTTTCTCAGGCTACAATCAGATTGTAATGGCACCCGAAGACCGGGAGAAGACTGCTTTTACCACCCCATGAGGGACCTATTGTTATAGGGTGATGCCATTTGGGTTGAAGAACACTGGAGCTACGTATCAACGGGCTACGACCACGATATTGCATGACATCATCCACAAAGAGGTTGAGGTGTACGTGGACGACATGATTGTCATGTCTAAGGAAAGAGAGGGCCACTACACCGCCTAGCAAAAGTTCTTCCAAAGGATCAGAGAATTTCGGTTGCTGTTGAATCCTCAGAAATGTACATTCGGTGTTACAGCAGGAAAAATGTTGCGGTTCTTGATCACACAGAGAGGTATCGAAGTCGACCTTTCCAAAATCAAGGCCATCTTAGAAATGCCACCACCAAGGACTGAAAAGGAGGTGCGAGGCTTTCTGGGTAAAGTGCAATTCATAAGACGGTTTATCGCAAAATTAACCTTGACTTGTGAACCACTTTTTGGTCTCCTCAAGAAAGGAAAGAAGTTCTAATGGGACGGCTGATGCCAAGCTGCTTTCGAACAGATTAAGCAATATTTACAAAACCCACCCGTGTTGTCACCGCTTGAGCTGGGAAAACCATTGATCTTGTATCTTTCAGTGACTGAAACTACAATGGGCTGCATGCTTGCATAGGAGTCTGAGGACAAAGTGGAGAGAGCTATTTACTACTTGAGCAAGAAAATGCTGGATTACGAGACCCGTTACACTCCGCTGGAAAAGGCTTGTCTGGCCTTGGTATGGGCTACCAGGAAACTGCGGCACTACCTGTTAGCTCACTTTGTAATGCTGGTTTCGAGATTAGATCTCATCAAATATCTCTTCGAGAAACTGACACTTATGGGTAGGTTAGCCCATTGGTTGCTTCTGCTTTTTGAATTTGATCTGAAGTATGTGATGCGCAAGTCAGTAAAAGGGAGAGCGGTAACGGAGTTCCTAGCCGATCACCCAGTTGAAGGAGATGAAGCAGTTGAATACCTATTCCCAGACGAGGCCATCTTGTATGTTGAAGAAGAGACCTGGACGATGTACTTTGACGGAGCGTCAAACCAATATGGGTATGGGATCGGAGTGTTGCTGATATCACAAAAGGAGAGTGTTAATACTCGAGTGAACCCAAGCCGAACTACGTAAGGCTTGATTCCCATCTTTGGGATACATAGGCAACTTCATCCTAAAGTCCAGCCATAAACAATTCCCCGATCAACTTTGTCCATTTGATCGCCTCGGTCATCTTTGTTTATTCTGCGTTCAAAGAGCTCAGTTGTGATCTCCAATGCTCTGCTACTTAGACTAGGGGCAACTTTCTAGTTGCTGGAATCCGGGGTTGTACATCTCAGTGACACATCTTAGGCGTGTCCAGTTGTGATTCATATCGAAAATGATTTTGAAAAGTTTTAATAAAAGTTGATTTTGCTCAAATTAATCTTTTTACAACTTAGACCATTTTTGGACCCAAACGGAAAATTTTCAGTACCCACGACCTTCAATTTTATTGATTTCAATATAGAGTTCTCCTGCTCTTGAATACAAAATTGAAGTTGCATTTTTATTACGTTCATAAAGAAAACTTGAAAGTTCTGATTAAAGCGAATAAATCTGGGGCATAGTCAAGTGTTCCTGCGTCCCCTCCCAGAGCTGGTCGAAGCCTCTGAAGCCAAAGTGGGCCCGACTTGTGCCTCTTCATTGAGCCAATCTAAGCACTTATCAGAGAGGGTGTAGCTGAAAGTGGGAGCGGGGGCTAGAAGCTCTCTCGTCCTCCATGCTGTGGCATACCAGGCTAGCTGTGCGCCTCGGACCGGAAATGCAGCAGGGTACTCAATCCCCTCTTCCGGGCAAGTCTGATCATATCCGAATTGGCGTTGGAACTAGAACGGGAAATAGAACACACAGTGTGTGAAGCCAATCAATTGAATCCTGAGCTGGCGGGTCATGCTGTAACTCATTGCCGGTAAATTGAGCTAAGGGCAGCGCCAAGCAATGTGGTCTGCGGACAAACTGCACATCCAGTTGTACCACCATCCCTCATCCGGAGCATCGACTAGACGTCGTCGAAAGAAATAGCTGCGAGCTGAATATGCCGGACAAGAGTCCACAATCTTTAATTTGTCCATCAACCATATCTGGGAAGGGATGGAAAATGGGAGATTAAAGAATAAAGAGGTGTACGTTGAGAGAAAAAGTGAACAGAGGGTTTTTGAGAGAAAAACTGAGCCTGAGGGCCGAGTGATGTGAGCAATATATGTGAGATGGGGTGGAAAACATTACCTGTAATAGTAGTGGACTCCCTGCAAACCTACCCGTCTCCCGACGATGAAAAGTGTCTAAACCCATCAACGTTTCGGCTAGCGTCATGGCGATGCAGCTCTTACCCTCCTTCAAGCTCTTGACAACTTCAATCAAGCGAGTGCTAAACCCACTAGAGCCCGGGGCAAGCAAGAAATAGGACCGCATGCACAAGCAAAGCGCATGTCGCCGATAACCCTGCTAATGATGATCGTCGCGGTCACCAGCATCAGAAAACCGATGAATCAAGCTGGGGATGTCCAAATCCCCGTCGTGGATCAAAGACCGAGCATCGTGCATAGTGAGGCCGCACATCCGTCCTAGGGCTTGGACGTGGCCGAACCGGAGTTGAGGTGAGATTTCTTCATTATGCTCGAATTCCATTAAAGCTTGGAAATCCTCATAAGTAGGACACATCTCTTGGCCGCAAAAGCTAAAGACGTGCGTTACTAGATTCCAAAATCTTACCGCGGTATGGAGGAACGGAAAGCGTAGTGAGGTGCGACCCAACGTGAATAGTGCATTTATGCCGAAGCCCTAGAAATTCAGCTTTTTCAAGCCATCCAAGTTGGCAATCCAATTTGAGAGATTTTGGACAAGGAACTCTTCCATTTGGTGCAAAACAGTGTTGAAATGAGCAAAACTATGAAGCTGGGGTTTATGTAGAAGATAAGATGTGAGTGGAAGACAGGTGGCAACATTCTGGTGGTTCTTGCCATTTTTGGCTGATCGGCCAAAAAGAGTGCCGACCGACCACCATTTTTGGCCGATCAACTAGTAATGATGGCCGATGGCCATTTCTTGTGGCCGATGGCCTCTCCCTTTGGCCGACGGCCTTCCTTCTTATCCTCAGAGTTGTCCATTTGCTGAGGATGCGGAGAACTTGTGATTGGTTCCATTTCCAGTGCCTTAGGTGATGATTTCACGAAGTCGTGCCTATTTGCTTATCGAGTTGTCGCACATTTGTTTATCGAGTTGTAATTTGCATTCTTTAAGTCTTTGTTTTGCTTGTCGAGTTGTATTTACACTTGGTTAGCTTGTCAAGTTCTTTGTTTTGCTTATCGAGTTGTTTTTGCCATTAGTTGGTTCACTACCTGATTAGTTGCAATTCGAGTGTTCAGTTTTCAAAACAAAGTCCAATCTCATTTACATTATTATGTAATGTGATGCGATGCAATGCGATGCATAGAATGTACAAATGCAACACTTTTTCAAAAAGCAGTTGTTTCATTTCATAATGTTTTTCTTTTTGCAAAAAGTACATAGTTTTGAGAAAATAAAACCTGCTTGAGGTAGTACAATGTGCTCAAACTACCAGCAAAAAGAAAACTAAAACAAAAAAAGGGGAAAAGCAACAAAATGTTTGAAAAAAGAAAAAGGAGAAAAGCAATAAATATCTGGATCAGCATCAGTCATATCAGGCATGAGAGTCTGTCCTCGTCCTCTCCCTAGACGAAAGTCTAGGAGCATCGTCGCCAGCTCCGCCATCTAAGCCCGAGCCCGAGTCATCTCTAGTCTCATCCTCAGATGACTCTACCTCTGCCTCAGACTCATCGTTGTCTGGAATCGGCGCCCGTAAGCTGCTCCCAGGGTAAGTACACCCGACTTTACTGCGGGGGTGTATTGTGGTCCCTCACCCTGCTCTCCCTGCTCCTCGGGCAGGTACAGATGGTCTAGCTGGAGCACCCCCTGCGGCCGGAATCTGGAATGGGGCCTAAAAAGGATAAATGGTGAATGCATCTGGTATGCTAGGCAAAACAGGGTATAAATACCAAATGCAGTGTGCGAGTACAGTGTATGGATGCTGTGAGCAATATAGGAGTACAGTGTATCAATGCTGTGAGCAGTGTCTGAGTACAGTGTATGAATGCCGTGAGCAATACTGTGAGCAATATGTGAGTTACGGTGTATCAGTGTTGTGAATGCTGTATATCAGGTGTCGTGTTGATAATGTGATGCATCAAGTCAGTATGGAACAGATTATGCAAGGTCTTGGGACTAAGGTTGAAAGAACTTACCAGGATACTGTAAATGCTGAGCAGGTCCAGGCTCCTCTACAGTATCCCCATTATCGAGGCAGTCAGCTCCAGAGACTGGCGAGTGTACTCGATCGAAGCCTGCAAAAGTGTTGAAAGCATTAATATTCTGCAGGATATCAAATGAATTGAAATGACTGTATAGAACGCAAACTATAGCAATACATATTGGGGCCGAACCATAAACTTTGACAAGCTCATGATCAGCCGGAGGGGGAGCAATGAGAATCTAGTAAGTCTCCCCGCCTTGCCCTTGGCATGTCATCATGGTGGGCAGTGCTGGCCACTCAGCTCCCCGTCCTCTCCGGGATCCACTCCTGCCACAGGCCCGAGCCGCCCTCAGTGCTCCTACTTCGGCCGCTGGCGCTGCAGGTCTCTCTCTCTCGACTCGGCAAGCACCGGTCAGAGATGGCATCAGATAGGCCTAGATGAACTCGGTGTAGTCGCCCTCATCTCTGAAGCGCCGCAAGTCCCAGCCAATCGTGTAGTCCCTCATCTCTGCTAGGGTATACCTCTCAGTATGCCTCATGTGGGTAGGAGGCATCTTTCGGGACTATCTGCTCTGGTAGGCCCAAGGTCTGACGTAGGAAGCGCTCGCCCAGGTAACAAGCCCGACAGACCGGGCCCTCTAGCAGAATCCTGAATCGGGCAGTATCCTGAGCGCCCGTATACCGATCCCTCACCACGTCCGGCAACAGAGCCCAGGGCTGCCAGGTGATCTGTGAATGATATATAGTTTGTTATCTACTGTTATTGAAAGAGTAATGTAAAGCGAAGCTTAAATGAACTATAAATTCTAAAATAACTCAGCGGCGATGATGGTGTCGAAATATCGGCAGAAGAATATGAAAGGCTCCCGTGGCCTCCGCTCGCATCTCACGTCGAAGCGGTGGGAGAATGGAACGCCAAGGGGGACCTCCTCATCTGGCATTGGGGCAAGCCTCGGGAAGTAGGCATATACCCACAACTATAGAGTGTAACAGGGAAAACATCAGTATGCTTATCAGACAAAGCAGAATGCAGAATAAAGCAGAAATCACAGAACCGTGTATTGTACAGAGTGTACAGTGTGTGCAGTATACAATCAGTGTAAAGCAAATTGCATGTTTGCAGTGTGTGCAGTGTACAGTCAGTTGGCAGCAGATTATGCAGTATGTGAAGTGTATTGTGCAATATGTGCAGTGTGTAAAGTAGATTTTATGTGTTCCGTGTGTGCAGTATACAACCAGTGTGAAGCAGACCGTATGTGTGCAATGTATAGTGTACAGATAATGTAAAACAAAAAAAATGGTGTACCTCCCAAGCTCGCCAGTAGCCTCCGAGCAACTGTCCGCTGCAGCGAGACGATGAGCTCATATATCCATAAACTGTGGCCAGGCCAGTGCCACCCCAGTCGTAGCTGCGAATCCTGGTCACATCCACGAGTGCGCTCAACAGGTAGAGGGTGATAGTGTTCGCCCGGTCGGCGAAGAGCGTGGTCCCTAGCAGGAACATGATGAAGCCACGAGCTTACTGCTCCTCCTCCTCCTCCCGGGTAGTAGGCGCCTGGATACGGAAGTGGTCCTCGAACCATGAGTACCTCACAAATCCTAGCCGAGAAAGAGGTGGCTGAGTGCCAAGCAAGTATAGCTGAGTGGCGTTCCACTCGTCCATATCTGTATCAAAGGGGATCGGATCACCTCCTACTCCGATGCTTGTGAGCATGGAGAAGTCAAAGGGAGTCATCGTCATCTCCCCGGTGGCAGAAAGGTGGAAGGAGTCGGTGGTGTCCCATCACCTCTCCACTAGAGCAGCAAAAATGGGCCTGCTCGCAGTGAGGCGCGAGAGTCCCATGCAAAAAGTCCCAGAGCTGGCCTGGTCGATGATGTGGGGGACCGCATAGGGCAGCTCCATGTACCAACCCCGGGCAACGGTATTCCCATACCCCTGGAAGGCATGGGAATCTCCCTGTTTTCAAAACAAACAGTTGCGAAGCATTATTAGAAATACAGTTTTGAAAAGCATTCAGAATTGATGAAAATGCAGTGTGTGTGCATGTGTTCAAGTTTATACAAATGTCTTACATGGGTGCGCTCACAGATGAACTACAGCATATGATGTATCAGTGTGTTTGGGTTATTCAGTTGAAAATGTAGTGTGTGTGCATGTGTTTGAGTGCCCTCATAATTGATGACAATGCAGTGTGTGTGCATGTGTTTGAGTTTATACGGATATCGGGTGCGGGTGTGCTCGCGGTAAACTACAGCATATGATGTATCAGTGTATCTGGTTTAAGCAGTTAAAGAACAGGATTGACTATTGCAGTTATATGTTCTTCAGTGCGAAAAATAAAATAGAGGGAGAATGTACCTCAGAAGCGCCGTAGGACATATGTGACTCTGGCTCGCGCAATAGAAGCTCCGGTGGCGCACCCCTCGCATAGCTCCTGAAGTGACGGATGCCATCAGGAGGCAACACGTGTATCGCTGGCCTGTAGGTCGCCGGGTCGAACGACCGAACTCTCAAAGGCAAGAGCTCGGCCTTAGGGTCCATATCTAGCTTCGGAGGAGTCCTGCCTCGTGGAATGTCGTCTGCCATCTCAAGAAGAGTACGAAAATGGTTTAGGATGTCAAAAATGGGCGAGAATGTGAAAAGTCAACCCAAAAGTCAACCCCGAGAGGGTGAAAAATGAGAGGAAAGGTCAGAGTGTGGAAAAGGCACAAAAACCAAGTAAACTCGGGGGGAAACAAACCCCAAGTAGTGGAAACCAAGAAAGAAACACCGAAAACCGAGATTCGTTCGGTTCAAAGTGTGCGAAACGGGAAGGGTTTCGCGAATCGAACAATGAAAATGGCTCAAAAACAAGGGAAAAACACGGATCGAAGGCGGGAAAATCACCTAGAGAGAAAGAGGAAGGATTTTCGAGCTTGTGAGAAGTGAAAATATGGGGTTTGGAACCCCATATTTAAAGACCCGTGGCCAAAGGACAAAATTGCCCCTGAAACTGCCATTTTTGGCCGATCGGCCAAATTGTTAGCCGATCGGCTAAATATTTGGCCGGTGAGCTTATTTTGTGTCCGTTTGATGGCCGGTGGCCTCCCCTGGTGGTCGACGCACCTCTCACACCCTTGTTTGGGTCAGTTATGTGGTTTGGGACCTTCATTACTCAAGACAGTGCAAGAAAGTGCACTTTTGAAGCTTAACCGGCCTTCGTGTTGACCTCGAGCCGTGTCTCCTGTGTGTGATCCTCGGTGCGCGCAAGGTGTATCCTTTCTCGTATCCTTTTGTATCTTGCTAGTTCCACAAATTGCTTTAAATATGTTGTATTACAATGCTTTGTTATGACTGTAATAAGCGCGCTCGTTACGCGTCTTGCATTGAACAATGCCTTGTCTTGTTTTGAAGTTGCATCTCAACATCGCGAGTGACATGCCTTCACCATACTTATGCTGAACATGGGTCTTTCCTGCTATATACATTGCTTGCGTTGTCGCACATGCTTTACTTACATGTGTTTATTCCTTGCTTAACACATTGTATACGTTGTCGCATATGCTTTACTTACATGTGTTCATGCTTATTTCCAGGTTGTTACACATTGCTTGCGTTGTCACGCATGCTTTACTTACATGTGCTTATTCTTTGCTCTACACATTGTATATGTCGTCGCGTATGCTTTAATTACATGTGTTCATGCTTATCTCCACGTTGTTACACATTGTATACGTTGTCGCGTATGCTTTACTTACATGTGTACATTGCTTTTCTTGCTTCACACATTGTATACGTTGTCGTGTGTGCTTTACTTACATGTGTTTGTGCCTTCCTAGCATTGTTATGCTTGTTCCAAATCGCATTGTTATGCGTCCTACTCGGCTTGCGTTGTCATGCATGCCCTTCTCGCATTGTCATGTGTCACACTTAGGTTGCATCGTCATGCACCCCTTTACCCGCGTTGTCGCGCACTTTTCACTTGCATTGCTATGTATGTTTCTAACAATATTGTACATGTTAAGTTTTCTCTCTTTTTTAGGCACGATATTGTATGTACGGTTCATTTGAAGCTGGCACGACCAGACGAGCTGGACAGGTATTGTATTCTCCGCATGAGACGTAGCGAGAATTGTATAATTCTCTTACATCCTTTCTGCATGAGTTGTAGTTCGATTCTCATTCGCTTGCTTAAACTGTTGCATTTATTGTGTATAATTGCTCATTACAGCTTTCTTTGCATGATCATAAGTTATGTTTGGCATTGTGCATGCCCTTTGCATCTTGCCTCTGCCTGTGGGCACATATCTTTATTGCCTTGTATGTTTGTCTAAGTCTTCAGCCTTGTCGAAAATGGGTCGTCTCTGGACTTTGACACTCACTCCCGTCATTTTTATGACTTACGAGTTCTGTCAAAGAGGGGCAACTGTAGACACCATATTTTTGATCGTCCTCAAGACTTGGACGTTACCATTTGAACACTTGGTGATCATCCATGCTCGTGTTCATTTTGAGTTCCCGGAGGTCTCGGCCCCACGTCTTGCCTCAAGATCTCTCAACTCGACTGTTTTGTGCTTGGTTGTGGACCAAACACTTGTGTTTTTGCTTTTGAGGGAAGAAGGTGGCTTGTTGGCCATTTCTTCAACCCATCGGCCAAGGCATGAAGCCATCGGCCCCTTTTTCTTGCCATCAGCCAAAGGTGTTAGCCGGTCGACACTTTTGTTGGTCGGTCGGCCACCTTTGTTGGTCAATCGGCCATATTTTCTGGCCGAACCCTTTCCATCTGCTTTTGGCAGATATTTTATGCCAGCTATCATAGCTGGCATGCATAATCCACCCCCTCCATTTGCACCTTGTGTTGGCTTCTCCAAGAAGCCTTGGAATTGGATTCTTATAAGAAGGGAGCTTCTCCTCCCTTCTCAGGGGTTCAAGAAATTTGATATACAAGATATATCTATCTCTCTCTATATTTGTGTATGTGTTTGTGCTTAAAAGGGTGTTTTGTGCACACTTTTGCACTAGAGCACCTAGTGATACACCATCCTTGAGTTGCTGAGGTGCTAAGGAGTTGGTTTTAGAGTTCTTGAGGTGCTTTTGATCGGAGAAACCTGTTGGAGGTGTGTTCTTGAAGAGGTTCTACAAGGGTGAGCTCTTAACCTTTTAATACCCCATTTTGGCTTAAGCTTTTAGACTTACATGCATATTGTTTTAAGCTTAGCTCTAAACTACAAAAAGTTTTGATTTTATATGCTTGTTTTAGTTGCTTAAGGTCACTTTTTGGTTGGGGGTTGTCTACCCCCTCTTAGGCCTTGTTTGGCCCTATTTTGTGCCTTTCTTCTTGAGCTTTCGTATCATCTCATTTTGACCTTCTCACCACTGAAATTCAGAGGATTTTCAGTGGTGGAGAAGTGATTTTGAGGTCTTGAATAGGAGAGGGACACCCCCTCTCCTTATGTCTCATATGTTTGTGTTAATGGTTCATGATGTTAGCATGTTTACCTAGCATGTCTTGCTTCTATTTCAGCACTTTTTAGTGACTTTTAGGACCTTCCTTAACCCTATTCCATGTTGGTTTGATAGCATCTTGCATGCTTCACATACTTGTAGAGTAATCTTGCATGTTTGCATAACATGCATCTTGTGTTTGGACCATCATACTTGCATATTTTGGCTCAACTCAAAGGAGCTTTTAGTCATGTTTTACCATGTTTAAGCTCTGTTTGGTGTTGTTTGGATCACATGTGCAATGCTTTGTATAGCCACCATGTATTTTAGCTTGTAAGCTTTGTGCCTTGAGTTCATTAGCATGTGTTACTTGAAGTATTTTCATGATTTGGCATCATGTGAAATGTGATTTCAGTCCATGTTTCATGGTCACACACTTACATTTATCACCTATTCCATGCTTTGGATAGTTTGTGTTTTATGCCTTGAGAATAGGTCATTGTGCATGCCATCATGCTTAGGCCTTTGGGATGCCATCTAAGTGGGTTTTTGGACTCATTCTAACATACCATAACTCTGATTTTGTTGGCCTAAGTCATGCCATGTTTGGTTGTAATAGGTGTAGTGCAATTGCCCCTTTTGGCCTTGTATGCGTCTTGCTTTGTGCTCACCTTTCTAGCATGTTTTGGCCTCATCCCATGCATGTTCTAGCCTTGTTTTGGCCTGCCTTGGGATTGTTTTGGGTCACCTTGGTCCTTTGGGGCTTGGTTGATATGGCCATGGTTCAAGTCCCTTGCCTAGCTTTGAGCTTTAAGTCCATTAGCATGCCTTGCTTGTGTTATATGGTTGATTTGGCATCACTCTTAACATGATTTCAGAGCTTATTGCACTATCATATTCTCATGTTTATCATACCTTCCTCATGCTTGATGATTGTGCGTTGTTGCATAGTTTATGGGCCTATATGTGCACATGTGTGTTTTGCCCTTTCGGTGCCTTAATTCATCACTTTGGCCACAGTTTTGGTATGGTTAAGGCCTATCCATCTTCAGTATAAGTCCATGGATCATGCGATTTGTGTATTGTTGTATGCCTATCGCATTGCATGTTGTTGCATACTTATTGTTGGTATCAATGTTGCATGCTTGTCCATCTTTGCATGCCATGCATGTTTTGTATGTGTAGGTTACATTTTGCATGCTTGCTCATTTGCATCTTGTCACATGCCAGTTTAGGTTGCATTGCATTTGGCTTGCTTGCTACCTTAGCCTTATGTGCATACTTGAAGCCTTATTGCATTTGGCATGCTTAGGTTGCATGACATTACATTTCCATGTTGCATTGTACTTGGTTGCATGCATTGCATTGTGTTTGGTTTGGGGTGTCAAACCAAACACGAGGAGCGAGGAACGTTCGTACTTGAAGTGACGAAACGTGCCTCAATCCTTAGTCGCCGACGCTCTTGATCCAACATGATAAAGTGTGAGGCCTTCATGTGTTTTGTGCATTCATTCCACATTGATTTGCACACTTGGCTTCTTTGGCCATCATGCATTGAAATGCGTGATTGATGGCCGGAGGGTCGAGGACTACACTCCTTTGACTCTCAAACATGATAAGAAGGGTGGTTTTGCAAACATTGCCTTGTAAATGTATTGTCATGTTTTGTTTGTCCTCTGCTGCAGCAAAACAGCATTCTGCAGGAAGAGGTGGCCGGTCGGCTACTTTCAGTGCCGATCGGCTAACCATGTTTGGCTGATATCCTCACATTTGGTCGATGAGCATTTTCCATTGGCCGATGGCCACCCCTCTTGGCCGATGACCCCTCAAAGTATCCAGGAGGTGGTTCAGAAGTGTCACAAAAGTTGGAACAATTTTCAGAGGTACAGAGCAGCGCAAACAGAGGCAACATGTAGCATGGCGATGGATTTCCGAGCGAAGCCGTCCGAGCATGCATTCATCTCTCGTCTTGAGGCCATTTCAGTGTTTTAATAACTTAGAATAGTTATTTATTTCGATTTGGTTGTGTAATTAATTAATTAGCATGTTAGTTGATTAATTAGTTGATTTGTATTATTTATTCAGACCCTCCGTCGGGAGGGTGAATTTTGTAATAAGTGTGTGTGAGTGTGTGAATGTCCTCCAACCCCACGTCTTTTTCCCTTTTGGTTACCTGCTTTTGATGGTTAGTTTAGGGCATCTTTCAATTAGCATACTTATGCTTCGCATGTTTGCATTCATTCATTTGTATTGCATGCACCGGGCTCGGCGCATCACACTAACTGCATTGTATTTCAATACTGATTTGAATACATGATTATCAAGTTGCATCTCATATGCCATTTTAGAATAGCCGAGCCTCTTTTTAGTTACATTTTGCATGTGTTGCATTAGCCATCTTAACATGAATTAGGATCATGCATTGATTACTAGCTAACTTTTGTTTTGGCTCGGAGTACACTGTAAGTGTTTATGCTTTAGCATCTTGCATGAGTGTGAGTGTTGCCATGATAGCATGCTTGCCATGAGGCTATCTGCTTATGTGATATAACTGCCTGAATGCCTGTGGATGAATGTTGGATTACTTGTATTGGAACAATTCATTGAAATGCGAGTTTTAAGCCCACTTGCAAAGTGGCAAAATCATGTTTTCTAAGCCCACCTGGGGGTGGCAAATCCACGTCTTAGCCTACTTGCGAGTAGCACCTTCAAACCATTTTCAAACAAACAAACATGAGATGTATTGTTCCAATTTAGGCGATCTAGTCTATACTTGTATGTTGTGCGCATCACGTAGTAAGCTAGCTAATACACGAGAATAAGAACATATGTGTTTTCGAAAACAAGATATCTTGTTAGTAAAGGCCAATCTTTAGATCGGGCGAGCGGGGGTGCTCATAGATGACCTTCCCCAATCGTACCCAAGTTCCCGAACCGAGGCAACTTTGGTGATGACGGACACGTGGCCTTAGGCAATGAGTCAGGGTTTCCTAAATTTCCCAAAATAAAACATTTAGGTGGCGACTCTGTATCTGGCAAAGCAATCCATGTTTGGCACTTCTTTCTTAAAAATCAGTTTTCCAAAACAATTTGCCGGATTTGGACTCTTTGGTGATTTATCAATCTTGCATTGCACTTTGTGAGATCAGATTAAGAACCGTGACATTTGAGTCCGAACTGTAGCATGAGGCCCACGGGGCGCGTCTACAGGTGCCTTGGGATGGTTGATGTGACTATGATTTTAGTATTATCATGAAAATTAATGATTGATCCATCGCGAGTGATTGATGTAATTTTTATAGTTAATCGTACTTATGGATTAGAAATTGTGAATATGAGAAGTATACGTGAGCATTTGGGTTAAGTTTGGCGTGTGTAGTGACGGTGATTTTTCATGCAATTGAAATGGAGGTTATTTTGTATCCCTTGTCCTTTAGCTATAAGATTGTTTTGTATCCTCGGTGTAAGAGTTGCGAACCCCTTATATTGATCCTTCGTTTTGCTATAAGTGTGTTGAGAATTTGTGCTATTGGTATGTTGATCTAATATTATTATTAGTGGGTTTAATTTGGGTGTAGTTGACCTTGAGTGGTAAGTGGTTTTCCTAAATTAAAAGGTATTTAGTTTTTCCTAATAGAGGGCAATTCCTTATTTTAATTTTATTCCATGGTGTTTTGTGATGATATTATTTTATAAGAAGTTATTTGGCGAACCCCTTGTTGGAGAATAAATTGGTATGAAGTACTTTTGCTCTTTTGGTTAGTCTTGCAAAATTGTTATGGAATGACTATTGTTGCCTTAGAAAATTCCTAGAGTGAACATGTGGCATTGTAGCAAGTGGTAGAACCTTTTTAGAGTTGTGCAAGGGTGAGTTTGATTAGAGGTATTGGATGAGATTTTGAAGTAACCACAAGACTAATCTTTCGTCTTGAGTAGTGCAGGCTTTCGTGGTGGGTTTGATATGGTAATTAGTGTTGTTATTTGTGACATGAGCAGCTATGCAGATTCAATTTTATTTTCTTTGTACTTTAGTAAGCTATGGTGGATTACTTTTCAAGTGCAGAGCAGATTTAGTAGTGATTGGAGTGAAGTACTGAAGATATTTTAGTTAGAAATCTGAATAAGAAGTGTAGAATTATTTCTTTTGGCAAGGGATGTACATTGAATTTCCTTTGGAGATTTTTTATTATAATTAGAGGTTAATCAATTTATTAACAATTCGGGAATTTTAGAATCGTTTCAGTGTTAATCTTTATAAGTTTCTCATTGTGATTGGTTATGTATACTTCTAGGGTGAGAGGTAGACTATTCAGTTAACTGGCCTCAAGAGCAGTATTAGTACTTGTCTATACGTGAGTTAGTATAGTAAGAGTTGTTTAATTTGGGTTTGATCTCGTTGGGTATCGTAATATTAGTGTGATGAAGAATAGAGTTGGTAAGGTATTGTCTGTTTTGTGACGGTTGACGGTCACTATTTGAGTTGGTGGTTAGTTCTTTTGAAGAGTTACTATTTCGTTTTGTTAAGGTCTCGGAGTAGTGATAGTTATTTTGGCCTTGGGATGCATTGTGCATTAGGCGATGGAGATAGTTCGTTGAAGTTGGGTTATCGCCAATAAGGTATGGCGTCTTGGTATTCTGGGGAGTCATTTTGTTATACTTGAGGGATTAGATCCTATTTTGTTACTGTGGGTTATTGATGTGGATAGAAGAATCATTTAATGGTTTATACTAGTAAGGGTTTATATAATCAATGGTTGTGCAAAAGTAATGGTTTAGTTCGTTACCGGTGTGACTCGTTGAGACTCATGTAGTAGTCAAAGAATTTTGTTGATGCAATGGTAAGTACCTAAGTGAGTTTGTGGGTGACTATAGAATGTATTACATTACTTGAGTTTAATTTCGAGGATGAAATTTCTTTAAGGAGGGTAGGTTGTAATGACCCAATATTTTTTTTTTTTTTTTTTTTTGCCAAATGAAAAGATAGTCAGATGGGTTTGGTTGAAAATAGAATATATGATGATGGATTATAGGTGGGATATATTATAGCATGATGATGTTTTCAGTGGGGGTGGTAATTGGGATATTATTTTATTTAGAGATAACATAGAGAGAGAAGTAGTGTGCATGAGGGGAGGGAACAAAGCATACACATGGACTGTCTATTTTACCCTTTCGGTGGACTGTAAAACAAAGAGAGAATGATAGAAGGGAGGAGGCATGGTCAGAAAAACAAGATGGTGCAGAATGATTGATTAAAGAGAGTGTGTGGCCCCCCATAATTGCACACAACACAATATAGGTACAGGAGTGTAGTAGTTTAATTTAGTGACACATGAAGCTGAGCCAGTGCTGGATTATGGAGTTGCCTCTGGTCATATTTCCTTTCTGTGACTTTATATGCATACAACGGGGCTAATCAAGTAAAGAACATGTTGCAGCAGAGTACTTGGTTCTCTTGCTGAGTTTTGTTGGCAATAAAAATTCTTGTTGTATTAAACTCCTTCAGTACTTCATCAATTGGAGAAGTCAAATTGCTATATTTCGGGAAGGATACATGATGGAGGATTGGGTAAAGAAGTTTAGAAGCTTGCTGGGTCTCAAGGCTCAAGATCGAGCTCCACACGGGTTTGCTTATAAGAACCCCACAGCTTTCTCACCATCAGCATTTGATTTCTTTCACCAAAACACTAATGATGATCAGCCCATTTCCCGATACCCATGTGCAGCAACAATTTGCTCACCATTGGCTCTAGCAGCTACAGTGGAATCAGCGCTGGCATATGAGAGCAAATCAACAGGACCGAAAATGGGTGGGAGACGAGTGGGAGCAGGTGCCATTGCTGGGATGGTGTTTGGTTTCGTATTTGTGGTGATTTTGGCAATGAGAGTCTACTATGGGGTGGTCACTCGTCAAGCCAATTTGAGTCGAAGTTATTGTGTTCAACTTCAACCTGCTTGATATGCTCACCTCAGCTGTTAGAGGAGTTGCAGCTCTGGTAGCAGAGATCATGTTTCTGTTAGAGAAACTCGGGGACGATAAAATTATGATACACGAGGATACAGTGTATATCCTTTGAAGAAATTCAAGTGGAGCCATCCTTAATTCAATGTGTATTCTTGTTATTTTCCGAAGGACTGTGTGGGACTTGGATAGTCATTAATTGAAGAAAAGTAAACAAACATCAATGGTCTATTTCACTCCCTGTGACTGTGTATGCTAGTTATTTGGCACTTAATTTTGTCAGAGAACGAAATTGAGTAGGGATATTGATGGTTGAAGAATTAGATGTTTAATTCAGAAATTGAGACTCTTTAAGCTTTTAAAAAGAAGTACCATTTCTCAATCCATATTCGAGCTACTATAATTTCATTCTTTGTGTGGTTACATCTGGACTGGATGCTAAGGAATTGAAGTTCTTAAGGCCAAAGTGAAGAGCTTGGTGAGAGCAACATTTTGATCGGTGGAGATCAAAATCCGGACAAATCAAAATTTGGATTTTTGGCTTGTTTCCTCTTCTAGCTTGAGGTAGAGATTTTCTACACTCTAATATGGTTTTTAGCTTAGTTATTTTCTATTGTGTATAGATGATGAGATTTGGTTGTGGTTTGGACAAAATCTAAGATTTGGGTGTGAAATGAAAATAGGGGTTTTTGATGTATAAGATATAAATGAGTATGTGATTTGAATACGAGATCTTGGTGTACCAAAATGGTTGATTTTGGGTGTTTTGGTCAATATTAGAAAAAGGGAGACTTTTGCCCTAATTTGATAAAATGATGATTTTGTATAAATAATTGGAATTAACATTGAATAATGTTAAATTGGATGGTTATTTATATAGGTGGTGAAATTGGATATGTATTATCTCACACCTTTGGAAGTTTTAAATAATTATTTATCTTAAGATTTGATATATGTCTAGAGATAAATGTATTGGGCTATCAGTGGAGGATAGTCATGATTGTTGTAGAAATTGTATGAGGATTAGGCGATTTAATGCCAATCTATTGTTGGTTGTCATTGAATATGACCGTGATATAAATACATTGTATATGTATGTTTATTGGGAGGAGATAGGGGATGCACTCCATATATGATTATGTTTACAAATACATTGTATATGTATGTTTATTGGGAGGAGATAAGGGATGTACTCCATATGTGATTATGTTTAGAAATACATTGCATATGTATATTTGTTTGGGAGGAGAAAGGGGATGGACTCCATTTAAAGCAAGTTGGCCGGAGTGTCCTGGGTGAAAGACCCGAAATTTTATATATAAATAGGTGCCGCCTCCTTCGGACGAAATATCTGTAAAATTGCAAGATTGAAGTGTTTATGTGTTTTGCCTAATTGGAAAACCGTTGAGTTGTAGTCTCATTTTGGGTGTCGAAAGATAGTGAATTTAACTCATGAATTGAGTAGCATATATGAACTGGTAGTGAATTGAAGGAAAATGGAATAAGAATGGTTTTAGTGGCATATGGATATGCAGGCCTTGTGGATGCTTCCATATCGGTATTGTTTATGTACGTGGTATTTATACCTTTGCTAAACCTCATAAATTGTGTTAGATTATTTCTACGGGCCTGTTGGCTTACCCTATACGGGAATATTATTTTCAGGTGCAGGTGAGATGTTTCTTCCAAGGCAATAGCATGGATGGACTTTCGGGAAGCAAGAGCTTCTCATTTATGCCTTATGTGTGTATGTTTGTTATTTGTAAAGCCGATGGCTTAAGATGTAATGAGCGGGACTCACTTTATGTAACCAAGCAATGATTTGAAAAGATGTAAGCCTACATGGCATTTAACTGGTTGTTAAACAGTAAACTCTGATATATGAAAGTATGTTGTTTCTCATATTTATTCCGCATATGAGTTATCTTTATTGTATTATTTTGGGGGCGTTACAACAAAGGTAAAGATAACTAAGTTGAGTTAAAGTTTGATCGGATAGAAGAAGTTGACAAGCAGATCGGTGGGTATAAGATTTACAATCCAAAACATTGTTTTTTTTTTTGTGTAGATTGTTGTTGATTGATTGATGATCTCTCTCTCTCTCTCTCTCTCTCTCTTCAATCATTCATATATTTTTTGAGTTATCTCCAGATCTAAGGTTGTACATATAGAGGATTTTGGGATTTGTAAAATTAGATATAAACAGATATGACGGTTAGACTAGCTACAACAATGCACCTACTGTTTAGTTTCGGTGAACAGAACTACGGCAGCACTCTCTCACTAGGAAGGATATAAAAATTGGAGGAAAACTTTTAACAGAAAGAGAGCAAATTTTCTGGTTGAAAACTGAAGGAGAGGGGTCTTCTTTTATATATATAGAAGGGGAGAGAGGAGGAGCCTTATATAACAAATGCAAAAATAATAGCAAAACTGATGAGACTTTAAGTGTGTGAGTTACACCCTTCATAGATACACATGTGTATATCGCCACCAATCTGGCTTAGCCCAAAAAGATTAAGTTGGTGGACCAGCAACTCAGCCCAGCCCAAACCTAACCCATTTCAGCAAGCCTCATGTCTCACAGATCACGGACCCGGTCCGGTTCGGACAGGTGGCGCGCGCGTGATAATTTTTGTGTAATCAACTTAGATCATAGTTTTGGCCCAAGTCCACCATTGAAGTATCCATAACTCTTTTCCTTCAAAAAATTTGAATGCCCCAAAGGGCTCACACTTTTAGACAAAAAATGAGATTTAAATACACATTAATGCTCTCCTCTACAATCAACGTGGGATAAAAGGTTTTATATATTTCCCAACACATCTTTCATGATGCCAACTTAATGAGTCAATTTCTCATTTAAATTTTAATGGTTTTTGTTCATTCTTTTTGTGGTGTACAGATTTCAGTACAAAGAATCTAAATCCACTTTAATCCACCTCACTTGAGGATTGACACCCACTTTAATATTGTATTAAAGTCACCACAAAACCATCAGTGTGTTTGGTTTGAATTTTCTAGATTAAGTTTTTTGAAAACTAAGTTTTTTGGTTTTTGTGTTTTTTTTTTTTGTTTTTAGTGAATATTTTTAAAATTTTAAACATTTTTTACTTTTTTAGATACAGCTTACTTAGATGTATCTAAAAAGTAAAAAATTTGTGAAAAAATATTTGAAAAAATTAATAAAAACATAAAAACACAAAAAATGTACTGAATTTTTGTATTTTTTTTTGTATTCACTACAAGAATTTTCACTTTTGGTGACTAAATTTTTAGTCGACAAAGGGCTTTAGCGACTAAATTTATTGGTCGCAAAATTAGTAGCCGAAGAGTAGTCGGAAAAGCTAATTGGCGACTAAAATTATTTTAGTTGCCAAATGCATTTATTTGCTAACTAAATATTTAGTCGCCAAAAGGTTGGACATTAAATTAAATTGGACCCTTTTCGGTGACCAAACTTTTAGTTGCCTAAAGTTCCACCTTTTTAGCTACTAAAATTTTAGTCGGCAAAGAGTTCTTTTTTAGCTACTAAAAATTTAGTCGCCGAAAGTCCCCATCTTTGGCTACTAAATGTTTAGTCGGCAAAGAATTTCTCTTTTGGCTACTAAATATTTGATCGCCTAAAGTTCTACATTTTTGGCTACTAAAATTTTAGTCGGCAAAAGTGTGTTTATAATTTAGTTTTTTGTTTTTAGCTACAAAATATTTTAGTTGCCGAATGTTTAATTTTCTTTTGGCTACTAAAGTTTTAGTCGCCAAATGTCTTTTTTTTTTTTGGGCTACTAAACTTTTAGTC
>NW_021024991.1:84270-100111 GCF_004153795.1 Camellia sinensis | reverse complement strand
GAGACTACCCCCTAAAATGGCCCCAACCGTCACGGTCTCCTTCCAATCGGCGAGACCAGTCCAAATACTACCGTTTTCACTAAGACCACGGCCATAATACCGAGGAATGTGTTAACCTCAAAGATTAGGTCGAGGGCTTGATACGTCAAGGACGTCTCAGTCGGTTCACGGAAGCTCGCCTAATGTTATGAAAGATTGGTGAACCTATCAGAAACAACTACCAGCGCACCCCTCCCCGGCAACCGGCACAACCTAACTATAGCGATCCCGATATTCCCTGTTGTTATTGAACTGTAATCCGAACTCGGTTCCATGGATGATTGTTATTGTCTGTGTCACATTTCCATCATTTACTCTTTGTATTTGAGTTTTAGGTTGTGTTGGGTAGGTTTGAAATAGGTTGGTTGTGTTTGGAAAACCTAAAGTTGATGCCCAGATTTTGGCCTTCACACTCGAGCGAGGCTTTTTGCGCTCGAGCGGGCCCTTTGTTTTTGCTTCTCCGCTCGAGCGGGCATTTTGACGCTCGAGCATGATTATTCAACCCTCAGTACTTTTGTTCTGCAGGTCATCGAATGCTCGAGCGTCTACTTTCACGCTCGAGCAAGGGCCTTCGTCTGTAAAACTTCTGGAAGTGTGCATTCAATGCTCGAGCGTTGCTTTTCACACTCGAGCGTGAGTCTGTGTCTGACGCTCGAGCGGGGCATTTGTCACGACCCAAACCCGCCCCTATGGGTTTAGCACCGTAACCGGCCAGTAATCCGAGATTACAGAAGGCTTGCTTAACAGTAATACAGTAATACAGAGTACAGGGGCTGGCGGAAGCCAATACAGTAAATAAACAATGTCCAATGAACTGTGACAGTCTGTATGCAAAAAGACCTTTCATTCAAAGATATACAGTCAGACAAAACAGTATGTGCAAATATACAATCTTTCCGATCAGGGATCTAATCCCTGTTAACAGTACAGTACATTCTATTCAGTTCCCAAAACAGTATAGAAGGGGAGAATAAAAAATGACCCCTAAGCCAAAGCATGGCAGGTTCGGAACCTCGCAGTGAGGCACGTAGGTTGGCTTGACAAAACTGGGGTCTATCTCGACGCTTCTAGCCGCGGTCTGGTGCCTGCACACCTATATATATATATGAGCAGTGAGCTAAAGCCCAGTGAATAACACAATGCGTAAAGGGGTTAAGAATGAATGTCCTTACAGTAATGAAAACAGTCCATTGATTCAGTATTTCAGTCGTTCAGTCAGTACAGTCATATGTGGTACATCCATTAGCATAACAGTACAGTAAACAATAGGTCTTAAAAGACCGAACAGTAGTGATGGCCATCAGTCAGTAAACAGTAGTGGTTCCAACAAGGGAACCGACAGAGATCTCTGTAACAGTAACAGTAAACAGTAGGTGCCAAGGATGCCACAATACAGTTCAATATACAGGACATACATTCATTCAATTAACAGTATTCAATTCAGAAACAGTACAGTTCAGTTGTTCAGAAAATAATCATTTTTGAACATATCTTTACACAATCGTTACTCACAGAGTTCTGGGCTACGGTAAAGCTAGAGCGCGTCTCCCCAGTCGCCAACCCTATACAGTTAACGAATTGAACACACGCTAAGCTACACAGTTGGGAAAGATAACAGCTTAATCTCTAATGCCTCGGTGTGTTTCTACATCTATATCCTCCTTAAGATGTCTTGAACTAGGCCGAAGGATGCTTAGAATGAGATGAAGATGTAAAGATGCACTTTAAAAGCATTTTCAGAATTTTCAGAAAACAAGGGTCACGCTCGAGCGTAGGTTACTCCGCTCGAGCGGACATGCAGACAAAGGTTTCCGCTCGAGCGTAGACTTACCCGCTCGAGCGTTCAGCAAAACAGTCAAAAGTGCTTGATAGGCGAAAATCCCACTCGATTGGGCGCTTGATACCCGCTCGAGCACGAGACACAGTTTCCCGCTCGAGCGTCACTTTTTTCGCTCGAGCGGAATTCAAAACAGAACAAAAATGCTGGGAGCACGATTTCCACGCTCGAGCGCCAGTCACCCCGCTCAAGCGTGAGTCCAAATTCTGGAAATTCCAAATTCGAACCTCCAGCTCAAAACCAAGTTTTAAAACATCAATTTCGATCCTCTTGGGCCAATTTTCCAGAAAACACATCGAAACTCATACTTTAACATGATTCTAAAGCTCAATTGCAAAATCAAAGCCCAAGGGTGTTTCAAATAAACCAATTCGAAACCAATTTTCATGAACAATATTTCAAACATGACATGCATGAGTTCAAACCAATTCAAAGCTTCAATTTCATGCTCTAAGGAGCCAATTGTTCCAAAACAAGATGAAAACATGGACTTAACATAGCCATGAGCATGCATGAGGCAATTCTCCATGGAATCAACTCAAATTCAACAAGTCAAACATGCATGCATGGAATGAGTTCCAATTCAACATTAATGAACCAATTCATGCCTTAAATCACTAAAGGCTCAAGAATTATGCAAGAATAAGTTCAAATACACAATAAAGAAGGTCAATGATTTACCTTAGGTCTTGGATTATGGGTCAATGTTGCTAACAACCTTCAATCCTACCTAGATTCGAGCCAATTCACAATGAAACAAGTTGAAATCAACTCTTCTAGCTCCTCTCTCTCTCTAAGGTCGGTTGTGTGCAAGAAGTGGAAGAAGAAATGTTTTGTTTGAGTGTATGAGGAGATCAAAAGGGGTCAAGTAATGGGCCACACTAGTGGCAAAATGGTAAATAAGACCAACTATGCAATTTAACTCATTTTAATCTAATTTAATCATACCTAATCAGTTTTCAGATAAATATGCTATAAAATCACATAAATTACGATGATCATAAAACACTAATTGATTTCCGGTTCGGTCGCCGATAAGGCCTTCAATTAGCAGTTCAAATATAAAAACACAAACAGATAATCAAACAATCAAACAGATAGACATGCAATTGAGCAGATATACTCAGTCAATTCAGTTTCAATTTCAGTCAGTCAGTTCAGTAGTTTATTTAGTTCACTTATCAGTCATAATCAGTTCAGTTTAACGGTAATCAGTAGTTTATCGGTAAACAGTAGCGAGGGTTGTTACACTCTCCCCTCCTTGAAAAGAGTTTAGTCCTCTAAACTCGAGTTACCTTCATTCTGGAAGAAAACAGGATTCAGTGGAAACAGTTCAAGGTATCTTTTAGCCATGTCATCTTCCCTTTCCCAAGTGGCATACACGCCACCATGGTTTTGCCAGTCGACTTTCACCAATGGGATCTCTTTGTTTCTCAATTTTTTGATCCGTCGGTTTACAATCTGAATAGGCCGTTCCTCAAAAGTGTAGTTGTCACTCAGCACTACACGAGTTGGCTCTATTACATGGAAAAGATCTCGGAGGTAGTCCCTCAACATAGAAATGTGGAAGACGTTGTGCATATGCTCCATTTCAGGAGAAAGCGCAACTTGATACGCCACCGGATTAATTTTCTCAACAATCTCGTACGGTCTGACATATCTCGGCGCTAACTTGCCTTTAACTCTAAAACGAGTCTGGCCTTTCATCGGTGTCACTTTCACAAAAACGTGATCGCACACTTCATACTCTCTGTCTCGTCTTCTAACATCAGCATAACTTTTCTGTCTACTCTGAGCAGTTTTCAGTCTCTGTTGTATCAGTTTCACTTTCTCAGTTGTTTCATAAACAATCTCGGGCCCAAGCAAAGGCCCATCTCCAACTTCTACCCAGCAAATCGGAGATCTACATTTTCTGCCATACAGTGCCTCGAAAGGCGCCATACCAATACTCGAATGGTAGTTGTTATTGTAGGCGAATTCAGCCATTGGCAAATGGCTTTCCCAGTTTCCCTGAAAATCAAGGACACACATTCTTAGTAAATCCTCTAGAGTCTGGATAGTTCTTTCTGACTGGCCATCGGTCTGAGGATGATAAGCACTACTCAATTTCAATTCAGTACCCAATGCAGTCTGTAAGCTTTGCCAAAATCTCGACGTAAACTTCGAATCTCTGTCAGAAACAATGGACATAGGCACTCCATGCAGTCTAACAATTTCATCAATATAGAGTATAGCCAATTTGTCCGCATTATAAATTGTCTTAACAAGTAAGAAGTGAGCAGATTTAGTCAGTCTATCAATAATAACCCAAATTGAGTCCATACCTTTACTAGAGCGAGGTAATCCAACGATAAAATCCATGGTAATATGTCTCATTTCCACTCCGGTATCGGTAAAGGCTGCAATAAGCCTACGGGTCATTGATGTTCAGCTTTGACTTGTTGGCAATGAAGACATTTTGACACAAAATTGGCAATTTCTTTCTTCATTCCCGGCCACCAGAAATTCAGTTTCAGATCTTGATACATTTTCGTGTTCCCTGGATGGATAGAAAATTTTGAATTGTGGCGCTCTTGCAGAACTCTTCTTTTCAGTTCAGTATCATTCGGTACACACAGTCTTTCTTGAAACTTCAGTACATTATTTTCAAATTTGAAACCCGATCTTGGTTTAGTTTCCCTTTCTTCGATGATCTTCTTCAAGAAGTCACCCAATTGTTGTTTCTCCTTAATCTCTTCAATCAGTGCCGGTTGAGCAGAAATAGCAGCTAAGGTTCCACCTTATTCTCGTACAACAATTTCAATTTCAAATTTTTCAAGGTCACAAAACAACTCTTTTTGTCCGGTAAGCAAACATGCTAAATTTCCAGACGATTTCCGACTCAGTGCATCGGCAACGGTGTTGGCTTTTCCCGGATGGTACAAAATCTGTAGGTCATAGTCCTTAATCAATTCTAACCATCTCCGCTGTCTCATGTTCAGTTCTTTCTGTGTGAAGAAATATTTCAGACTCTTATGGTCAGTATATACTTCACATGTCGCCCCATACAGATAGTGACGCCAAATTTTTAGTGCAAATACTACTGTAGCAAGTTCCAGATCATGGGTCGGGTAGTTCTTTTCATGCGGTCTCAGTTGTCGGGAAGCATAGGCAATTACTCTCCCATACTGCATTAAAACACACCCCAAACCCTTATGAGAAGCATCACTAAATATGGTAAAACCATCCGTACCTGAAGGTAGGGTAAGAACCGGTGCAGTTACAAGTCGAGTTTTCAACTCCTGAAAAACAGATTCCCTTTGGTCAGTCCAGTCAAATGACATCCCCTTCTGTGTCAGTTGAGTTAATGGTAAGGCAATTTTGGAGAAGTCTTTGGCAAACCTTCTGTAATACCCGGCTAGTCCCAAAAAGCTTCGAACTTTCTGTCACATTTGTTGGTCTAGGCCAGTTCACTACAGCTTCAATTTTCTGTGGATCAACAGAAATTCCATCTCTGCTAACAACATGCCCCAAAAACATAACATGATCAAGCCAAAATTCGCATTTAGACAGTTTAGCATAAAGTTTCTGTTCACTTAGGGTCTGTAGGGCAAGTCTCAGATGTTGTTCATGTTCTTCTCTAGTCTTAGAATAAATCAGAATGTCATCAATGAATACAACAATAAAATCATCGAGGAATGGTTTAAAGATTCTGTTCATGAGGTTCATAAATGCAGCAGGTGCATTGGTAACTCCGAAAGGCATAACTAAAAATTCGTAATGTCCATACCTTGTTCGAAAAGCAATTTTATCAATGTCTTCTGGTTTAACTTTCAACTGATGGTATCCGGATCTGAGATCGATCTTAGAAAACATTTGAGCACCCTGTAACTGATCAAATAAGTCATCAATACGTGGCAATGGGTATTTATTTTTCACAGTTACCTTGTTCAGTTCGCGGTAGTCAATACACAGTCTCAGTGAGCCGTCTTTCTTCTTCACAAATAAGAGAGGAGCACCCCATGGCAAAGTGCTAGGCCTGATGAACTTCTTATCTAATAGTTCCTGCAATTGCACATTCAATTCTTTCAGTTCAGTTGGAGCCATTCGGTAAGGAGCATTAGATACTGGCTGCGTTCCCAGAATCACATTAATGGTAAATTCAATCTCTCTGTTAATCAAATCCCCTAGCAGATTATCTGGGAAAACATTTGGAAATTCTCTGACTATAGGAATATTGTTCACGTTAGCATTATCATCAGTAGATACAGTCAATACAGAACACAGATATCCTTTACATCCCTTTCTAATCAATTTAACAGCTTTCACAGATGAAATCAAATACGGAGGAGGTACTACTCCGACCCCATTAAACACAAATTCGGGTAAACCCGGTGGACGAAAAACTACTTGTTTCGTTACACAGTCTATGGTGGCATGGTATTTCGTTAACCAGTCCATTCCCAATATTACATCAAAATGATCAATGTTCAAAGGCAGTAAGTCAATAAACAAATGTGCATTACCAACAATAATTTCACAAGCAGGGTACATATATGCACAGGTCATAGATTCCCCAATGGGTGATGATACAGCTGACAAATAATTCATGGATTCTAATGGTCTATTCAGTTTTCGCGATAAAGCATGCGACACATATGAATGCATAGACCCCGAATCAATCAGTACATAAGCATTTTGAGTACAAATAGAGAGGATACCTGACACAACGGTCTCCGTATTTTGTACATCTCCTGGTACTAGGGTGAACACTCGGTCCTGCCTCATAAGCTCTTTCTCGGTAGCTTTGGGGTTTGGTTTTGGTGCAACAGTTGAGGCTGCCATGCTTGGTGTAGCTTTACTACTGGCCTGTGGAGTAGAGGGGCAGTCTTTAACCATGTGGCCCACCTTGCCACATCTGTAATAGGCTCCAGATATTTTGTAACCGACCCCTTTGTGCTTCTTGCCACACTCAGAACAGGGTGGTATGAAACCACTTCCTTGGCTGGGGCTAGTTGTTGACCCCGTATTCTGTTTCTTGTTCATTGGGTTATGCTTGCCTTTCTTAAACTTGAAACCCTGTCTCTTACCACGCCATTCAGACGCTGGTGTTTCAGTTTTCAGTGCCTCGATGTTCGATTCTGCCATCAAGGCTCGGTCAATAACATTTACATAATTCGGTAGCTTCAAAATATTTATTCTGTCAAGAATCGCAACATTAAGGCCGCCTTCAAACTTTCTGGCCTTCTTGTAATCAGTGTCCACCATGTGTGGTGCATAACGGGCAAGTTCAGTAAATTTTGTCTCATATTCAGCCATCGACATGGTGCATTGTCTCAGCTGTTCAAATTTAGTTACTTTTCTATCTCTGACACACTGAGGGAAGTACTTCTCGAAGAAGACTCCCTTGAATTGAGCCCAAGTCATAACAGTATTTTCATTACGGATAAGCATCCACCACCTTCTAGCTTCTTCCTGCAGAGTAAAGGTGGCCAATAGCACTCTATGTGCTTCAGAGCACGGAAAAACCTCAAATAATTTTTCAGTCTCAAGAACCCATGCTTCAGCCTTTAACGGTTCAAGGCCTCCCTGAAAGGATGGCGGTTTCATTTTGTTGAACTTTTGGGTGAGAGCAATTATGTCCCCATCATTAACATTAGCATTCTGTTCCGGTACAGCCGGAGGAGGAGGTAGGGGCTGTTGATTCTGTTGCTGGTCTAATCTTTCAGTTATCAGTTCCATCATCTGTTCCAGTCTGGCCATTCTGGCCTCAGAGGATGAGGATTCAGTTTCATTTGCAGTTCTTGTATTATCCATTTCACTATAAGCAGTTATGACGGTTATCAACATGGGCAGTCATTTGTTTAAACAGATTAACATATTAGCATATATTCAATCATATCATAAGCACACACTTTAACATGTTCATGTAATGCCCTAATCGCTTTTCTAGGACACCCTATAGCTTATTTGGACACGTGTGTGCGGTATAACTTGTGGTAAGTATCGCTCTGATACCACTCTGTCACGACCCAAACCCGCCCCTATGGGTTTAGCACCGTAACCGGCCAGTAATCCGAGATTACCGAAGGCCTACTTAACAGTAATACAGTAAGACAGAGTACAGGGGCTGGCAGAAGCCAATATAGTAAATAAACAATGTCCAATGAGCTGTGACAGTCTGAATGCCAAAAAGACTTTCATTCAAATATATACAGTCAGACAAAATAGTATGTACATATGTACAATCATACAGTTCAGGGACCTAATCCCTATCAAACAGTACAGTAACAGTCTATACAGTCGAACAGAATAGAGACAGACGGGGAAATTAAAAACACCCCTAAGTCGTAGCTTGACAGGCTCGGAACCTCATATTGAGGCACATACGTTGGCTCGACAAAACGGGAGTTTACCCTGGCGCTCCTAGTTACGGTCTGGTGCCTGCACACCTACATATATATATATAAACAGTGAACTAAAGCCCAGTGAATAACACAATGCGTAAAGGGGTTAAGAATGAATGTCCTTACAGTAATGAAAACAGTTCATTGATTTAGTATATCAGTCATTCAGTCATATGTGGTACATCCATTAGCATAGCAGTACAGTAAACAGTAGGTCTTAAAAGACCGAACAATAAATGATGGCCATCAGTCAGTAACAGTAGTGGTTCCAACGAGGGAACCAACAGAGATCTCTGTAACAGTAACAGTAAATAGTAGTTGCTAAGGATGCCACAATACAGTTCAGAATATAGGACATACATTCATTCAATTAATAGTATCAGTTCAGAAAGCAGTACAGTTCAATTGTTCAGAAGATAATCATTTTGAACATGTCTTTACATAGTCGTTACTCACAGAGTTCTGGGCTACAATAAAGGTAGAGCGCGTCCCCAGTCGCCAACCCTACACAGCTACAGATTGAACACACACTAAGCTACACAGTTGGGAAAATAATAACTTAATCCCTAATTTGCCTCGATGTGTTCTACATCTATATCCTCAATAAGATGCTTTAAACTAGGCCTAAGAATGCCTAGGATGGGATGAGGATGCAAGGATGCACTTTTAAAAACATTTTCAGATTTTCCAGAAAACAGGGGTCACGCTCGAACGTAGGTTACTCCGCTCGAGCGGACATGCAAACAAAGGCTTCCGCTCGAGCGTAGACTTACCCGCTCGAGCGTTCTACAAAACAGTCAAAAGTGCTGGATAGGCGAAAATCACACTCGATTGGGCGCTCGACACCCGCTCGAGCATGAGACACAATGTCCCGCTCGAGCGTCAACTATTCTGCTCGAGCGGACTTCAAAACAGAACAAAATGCTGGGAGCACGATTTCCACGCTCGAGCGCCAGTCACCCCGTTCGAGCGTGAGTCCAAATTCTGGAAATTCCAGATTTAAACCTCAATCTCAAAACCAAGTTTTAAACCATAAATTTTGATCCTCTTGGGCCAATTTTCCAGAAAACACATCAAAACTCACATTTTAACATGATTCAAAGCTTAATTTGTAAAATCAAGGCCCAAGGGTGTTTCAAATAAATCCAATTCAAACCAACTTCCATAAATATGAAGAACATGCAAACATGCATGAATTTAACTCATTTCAAAGCTTCAATTTGATGCTCTAAGGAGCCAATTGTTCCAAAACAAGATGAAAACAAGGACTTAACATAACCATGAGCATGCATGAGACAATTCTCCATGGAACCAACTCAAATTCAACAATTTGAACATACATGCATAGAATGAGCTCCAATTCAACATTTTTGAACCAAAACATGACTTAGTTCTATAATGAAGTATGAATCATGCAAGAACTAGCTCAATGACAACAATAAGAAGATGAGTTTCCTACCTTAGTCTTGTATTCAAGGTTTAGGAGCTCAATTATGAAATCAATCTTCAATTTCTCAAGAAATTCTACAAGATTCAAGCCAAAACTCTCAAGAACAACTCAACTCTCTCTCACTCTCTATCTTGGTCGGTTAGCCTCTCAAATGTGGCTGAACAATGTGAGTCTAAGTGTAATAAGGCTCACCATGTTGAGGTAGTGGCCATTAAGGATGGCAAAATGGAAATAAGGCCAACTATGCAATGTCAATATTTAATCTAATTTAATCATACCAAATCAGTTTTCAGATAAATATACCATAAGATCACATTAATTCTAAGGATCACAAATCATCAATCAATTTCGGATTCGGTCGCCGATAAGGCCTTCAATTTGCAATTTAAACATAAAAACACGAACAGATAATCAAATAACCAAACAGATATAATTACAATTAAACAGGTATACTCAGTCAATTCAGTTTCAATTTCAGTCAGTCAGTTCAGTGGTTTATTCAGTTCACTTATCATTCATAATCAGTCTCAGTTTAACGGTAATCAGTGGTTAATCGGTAAACAGTGACGAGGGTTGTTACAGTACCATATACCACGTAAAATATTTTATAATGGTTTCAGATATGTATTCCATTTGAAAAGCATAGATTTTAATACAATAAATGTTTGTTTTAAAATGATTTAAGATACATTTCAGAATTTTGAAATATGTTTTCCTAATGTTAAGGACATTATTCATTAACCTCTTTACTTTATTATTACTCACTGGGCGTTAGCTCACCCTTTTACTTTATATATATGTAGGTGAGCCGTCAAAGGATCAACATTAGAGTTTGTACCAAAGTCCGCCTCTTTGTCAAGCCTCCCAGGAAGTGCCTCCGTGTAGAGGCGTAGTGTAACTTCGTCAAGCCTAGTTTTGTTTGAAGTCTTTCATATAGTGTGTGAGATTTGTATAAGCTCTGTTATTGTATATGCAAATATGGAGAGTGTAGTTAAATAGCTTAATTATTTCAGGTCATCATGTATGCACAGCTCAATGGACATTTATTATTTTTTATTTGCTTCCCCTTTGGGCCTCATTATTGAATAAAATCTTTTGAATTTTTGTCTTGAGGCCTAAGTACAGGCCGATCATGGCCTAAACTTTTATGGACAGGTTTGGGTCGTGACACAATGTCGGTTCTCTAAGGCAATGGGTGGAATACGCGAAGGGTCATCAATTTTTGAAAATGGAATAGAAAACAATAAATGATAAGTTCGTTTAGAAGTTCAAAATCAAATAATTCCATTTTGCTCGACACTTTTCGAACACTTTACTTATGTTCGACACTAAAATGTCGAACATATTAAAAAGTGTTTAACATAAACACTCCGGACAAAAGGTTAATGTTCAAAAGACCATTGTCGAACGGTTCACAAAATGAAATTTTGAAATACAATGCTCATGGCAATGGAAAAACGTACATAAAACCCTAAAATCTAAGCCAAACGAGAATTCTCACCTACTGTATCTCCAATGTGGAGTTGTTTCCAACTGTGATGATAACAACGATCACCATCGGCGTCTTTAATGAAACAGATAATGGAGGAGGTCGTGAACCAGAGGAGAATGGAGTGAAGTCGCCTTTAGCACAAAAGGAGACCGGTTTAGACTGGTTCCCAAATCTTTGGAATGACAATGAAATTGAGAATGGAGGGGGACGTTGTGTGTGTTTTTAAAGTAGAGGTGTAGAATATGGAAGATTGAAATTGTGAGTGGGGTGTGTGAGCGAGTACAGGTAGAGATAGAAGATTGTGGGTGGGATGTGTGAGTAAGGGTAAAGATAGAAGATTATGGTGTGTATTGAGCAATTTTTTTATTTATCAAATTTTGAGTGGTGGTGTGCATTGAGATGAAAAGTGATGTGTACATAGAGGCACCTTTTTTTTAGATGTATGCCAAACATACTATTTTTTAATTTTATTAATGGTTTTTAAAAAGAAAATTATTGAACAGTCTAAGTCAATGATGATATAAAGCATTAGGTTTAGTGGATATTTTTTATTGGTAAGAGACCCACTCTTTGTGAAATAATTTGCTGAGAAATTCTTTTATTTATTTTGAAGGACATTTTGTTTGTAATTTAATCCCTTAATTTATTTGTCGACTTTTTTGACTAGCTGTTTAAATTTATATCTATCTGTTTAAACTTTTTAACTATCTATTTAATTTTTTTCATATTATATGTTCAAATTTTTGCTATTATATGTTGAAATTTACCACATGATCTGCTGATTTTTTATACCTATCTATTCAAATTTATATCTATCTATTCAATTTTTCGCTTTATCTGTTGAAATATCTATTCAATTTTTTTATCTATTCAATTAGAGTCAATTTTTTCTTTTATCTATTTAATTAATGAAAACAAGTCAGTGAGGCATTTCGTTAAACAACTAATATGCATATATCATTTAACAACAACAAAGCTGCCAAAGCCTAGACCTAACCAGTGTAGCACAATTTCAAGAATCTTCTGGTATAGAGAACTTTGCTAGCCCCAAGCTCCAATGCAAAACCAGAAGCAATACACAATCTTCCTCGTTGATAAACTTGATGAATCCTATAGATACAGGTTCTCGGTCATTGTAGAGATGGACAAATCTAAACATTTTGCCTTTGTAGTACATATGGGCGCATATATCTTCGAACGACCTGCCAAGAACCATGTCTTCATATAGCTCCAAGCTTTCTAATAGAAGACTTATTTTTACCAGATTAGAAAGGGAGGTAGTGGATTTGAGCTTCTTGTCCTTGACGACATCAGAGACAGAGACGATGGTGGTAGATCGACAACGGATATGAGCGAGGGGGACATGTTTTTCATTCCCCTCTCTCTCTCTCTCTATATATATATATATCTTTACAATCTTTTCACAATCTTCTTGTTCTTTACGGTATTCAAACTCAGAGACCCAAGATCACCATCAATACCATCCAACTCCCCATCTTCTCGATCAGTAATGGCACAGACAACACACAACCAGCATGATCGACGAGACTACCAGACTTAAGGAATCTCATGTAACATTCTATTATGGAAGACCGCTCGAGCGGTCAAGTGGTCGCTCAAGCAGAGGTTCGGAGCTTCTAGTATCTCGCATGCAAACTGGATTTAAGGTAATACTGGTCTAGCAGTCAAGTGGTCGCTCGAGCAAACATGTGAGGCTTCTAATGTTTTCATTGTAAACCTACAAAACTTTTGAGACCTTGCGTTTATCGCTAGAGTGGTTAAAGGTTTGCTTGAGAGGTCTTTTCAAAATTATGTTCATCATTCGAGCGATGAAATGTTCGCTCGAGCAGTCTGTTCTAGACAATAGATTTAAAAGTCGATCTAAATCCATTTTCCTCTCACTTTTTCACACATCTTCTCTCTCTAACACCCATTTTTGAAAACCCTAACCCTAAAACACTTGATTTCTCATGATTTTACCCAAAATCTACTTTAGATCTTCCAAGGGTAAGCCTAGTTCGAAGGTTTTACCGATTGTGTTTCATTTTCTTGAAGCTTTGGAATTGGGTTTTCATCTTTTATCTTCACTCTTGAGGTATGGGTACTTATTAACTTGATATGTCTTAGATTTGGGATACTTATGTGGTATTTTCTAAGTGTAGAAGATGTATGAGATATGTTTATGATATAAAGTGGGTTTGATCACAAAAAGAGGGTTATACTCTATATTTTGGAAAATTTTATGTATATCCTTATAGGTTATTGTTAGAAATGGCGATTATTGACTCTTTATATGCAAATGAGAAAAAACCCCAATTTTTTTTCTAAAACCCTAATTTGTCACTTTGATTTAATAATGGGTTTGATCAAATTGACACTTGAAACATGAAATTGGATGAATAGTCTTAACAATGATGTTGGACATGAGCTTTTGAAACTACTTTGGTCATATGTATATGTAAACTGATAAAAGTTATCACGACCCAAACTTGCTCCTATAAGTTTAGTGTTGTAACCGGCCAGTAATCCTTGGGTTACTAAACGCCTCTTAACGGAATAACACATGATAAAGGGTTGCGGAAGCATTTATAGAAATACACATTGTCCATAGAGCTATGATAACGTATATGAGACGGAAATTTTCAAAACAAACTTATATATATGTGTGTGTGTGTGTGTGTGTATGTGACGTTGTAAATACATTAGTCTTACGTCACCTATATGCGCAGATGTAATCAAAAAAGAAACTTATCCATATATACAGATAAGCAAAAACAAACAACAAAACATCTTTGTCAGGTTCACAAAACTTGACTTCTTCAAAAAGAGAACCTCCCCGAGAGGTGTAATGGTTGGCTGACTCAACACTCCAGGCAGCAGCTTAGGCCTAGTCACGCGCTTGCTCATCTACATATATAAAATAAATAGTGAGGAGGAGCCCAATGAATAATAACAGAGTAAAGGTTTTAATGAACGATGTCCATGACGGATTCAGAAATCAGAGTTCATATCAGATATAGATTTATAATCATGTTCTTGTTCAAACTACATACAGAAATCAGAGTTCATGCTTAATCATACATGGTACATCCATTAGCGTTAATATGCTTGTTAGTTCCTTTAAGGAACATCCGGTACTGGGAACTTGTAACTTGCTTGAACTACGGTATTATTACCCCCGGGCAAGGGCCTTGTGCTAAGGATGCTATGAATACATTTCAGAAATTTGGACGATTATTCATTCATACAAAACATCGTATTTCAGAAAATTGATCATTTCATAGTATCAGAAAATAATTAAAGTTAAACATAACTTTACAGAGTTATTACTCGTAGATGGCTTCACTTGCCGAACAGACAAATCAGATAACTTGTGGCGCGTGACCTACTCATATAACAGAAAGGCATAATGAAACACACACTTGGTTGGTACTTAACTCTTTTCGTTTCATTCTTAGCGTGTTTCTAAGTCTTAATCTCTTATTGAGTCTTCATCATGGCCTAGGAATGCCTAGGACGCAATGTGGATGCTAAAATGCACTTTGGAACCCATAACAAAACTTGCTAAAAACAAGGGTCTCGCTCGAGCACAACTTTATTCGATCGAGCGGTGTAGACACCCCATTTTTGACCGTCCTCAAGACTTGGATGCTCTAGTAGGTACATCCAGTGACAAGTTTGATTGCTCGTCGAGCGCTCGAACTCCGCGGCGGAGCGCCACAGGTTTGAGCTTTTGAAACCCTGTATCAGTTCTATCTCATTTTTTAACCATGTTTTGGTCCTTTTAGCATGTTACTTTTGGAGCACTGCCGGCCACTTTTGGGCACTGCCGGCCATGGACTTTGGCCGGCCATTGATGAGCCATGCCGGCCATCAATGAGCCCCTGCCGGCTCCTGTTTTTGTTGTTGTGGCTATTGTTGGTATGGTGCTTGTCTTCATTAGGATTGTTGGAGTTTGTCATTAATAGGAATAGTTGAATTTCGAGGACAAAATTCTATAAGAGGGAGAGCTTATAACACCCAGTTTTGTGGGACTGCTAGAGCAGTCAATTGGTCGCTTGAGCAGAGAATTGGGGCTTTCAGTATCTTGTGTGTAAACTAGGTATAGGTAAAATACTGCTCTAATGGTTAGGTCGTCACTCAAGTGAAGATGTGTTGCTCCTAATATATTCACTGTAGGTCTGTAAAATTTCTGGAACCTTGCGTTTACCGCTCGAATGGTGGAATGATCGCTCGAGCAGTATGTTCGAATTAGTGTCCACTGCTCCAGTTGCAGAATGATTGCTTGAGCAGTCTGTTCGAGATATCATATTTAAAAGTCGAGCTAACTCATTTTTCTCACTTTTTCATACTCTCTCTCTCTCAAACACCCATTTCCAAAACAATAGCCCTAAAACACTTGATTTCTCTTGATTTTACCCAAAATCTACCCTAGAACTTCCAAGGAGGTCAAAGAGTAAGCTTAGTTCGAAAGTTCTACTAATTGTTTGGCGATTTCTTGAAGCATTGAGTTGCGTTATCATCTTTTGCCTTCACACTTGGGGTAGGGGTACTCTTAACTTAATATATCATTGATTTGGGACGCATAGGTGTTATTTTCTTGGTTATATAGATAGGTGAGAGGATTTTTGTTATAT
>NW_021024991.1:4855-83665 GCF_004153795.1 Camellia sinensis | reverse complement strand
CAATTTTATTTAAGTCACATCATCTCATTTAAATCATATCATCTCTAAAGTGAAAAGTTACCATTAAGCGATATCATTGTAGTTGAAAATTCTATATAAAATTTATGTCTGTATATCATCACTCAATGAAAATATGTTCAGGTAGAATTTAATGATGGAAAGCTATAGAATGTAGTCATAATGATAGAAAGAATAAATGGTAGGAAAAATGACAAGATAGTCATTTAGAAAAAATTTGGATAAATTACATTGACACCCCCTGAGGCTTCTATTTAATACAGATTCCTCCCCCGCGTTTGAAAAATTACATTCCCCTCCCTAAGGTTTGTAATCTCATTACAAATTGCTTCCTGGATACCAGATGTCATGTCCTAAATTTTTTTAAATGACCATTTTGCCTTCTTTTTCTACCATTTCTTCTTTCTATCATCATGATTATATTCTACAACTTTTCATCATTAAATTCTACCTGAACATATTCTTATTGAGTGATGACATACAAATATAAATTTTATATAAAATTTTAAACACAATGATATAGCTTAATGGTGACTTTTCACTTTAAAACAAAACACTCCTATAAACATGATTTATATTTACAACATTACTATCAAAATAATTTTATGATATTTTTTATATAAATTTTTATATATTAATAGAATTTTTCATTTTTATTTCCACCATCATTTTTCTATGTCATCATAATCCAAACTGTTCTTACAGTATTATCAAATAGCGCCATTTACATTTATTACAGTATTACTGAATTTTTATATTTTATATTTTTTTTTTGTATTTTGTGAATTTTAAAAAAAAAATCACAAAATATTATATTTCTTAAGTTCCCCCCCCGGGTTATTTTAAAAAAAAAAAATTTCTTAAAAAAAAAAAAAAAAAAAAATCACTAAAAAAAAAAAAAAAAAAAAAAACACAAAAAATAAAGAAATTCACTTTTTTGTGTGAATTAAACCAAAGAAGATGATTGATATTTTTTGAAATGACATGAATAAAATATTAGCATTAATTTATTATTTTATATGTAGAAAGGCTAAGGGGTAAATATGGCATTTTAATTTGACAATGGTGCAAGTGTAATTTTTCAAACATGAAAAAGGAATCTGTGTTAAACAGAAATCTCAAGAGGTGTTAATGTAATTTATCCAAAATTTTAAGGCTTGATATCAACAATTCAGGAGGCAATTTATAATGAGATTACAAACCTCAGGAAGGGAAATATAATTTTTCGAATGTGAAGGAAAATCTGTATTAAACAGAAATCTCAAGGGGTGTCAGTGTAATTTATCCAATCTCAAAATTAAATATATGAAACTCTGTGCGCGCACAAGCACACAAAAAATAAAATAAAATAAAATCATATTTTTATATTTTTTTTTTGAGTATTATGTGTAATGGTAAAAAGCATTTACTTATTGTAATGCAGTTATACAACAATTTCACTCATTTTACCAATGTCCAATGTTGAGTATCCGACACAGGATAATTGATTTAATTTAAATAGCTCGGGTAGTGTATATATATATATATGTGTGTGTGTGTGTGTGAGTAAATTTCTGCCCACACTGCCAACTCAGTATTCAGTTGGAGAGTACTAGCAGAATAGATGGCATCTGGCTGACCTGTCACAGAAAGAGAAGACTCCGGCGGTGGTTCGTCCACCCGGGGGCACTCCGACGATCAAGTCAGTATATCTCTCACAGATAATCAATAGTGCTAAACTCACTATTCAGAATGTAAATTGCGTACCTTAGACCCATGGGAGTGCCTCTCTTTTATTGAAAACTCAATCCTTGTCCCAATAGAAGCCTTGCTTCAATGGACTCTTGCTCATTGCTTATCTTGAACTCTCCCATGGATAAAGATAAACTCCCTAAGAGCTTTATCCTTATCTTCACTGAGAGTCTTCCTCATTCTAGGACTCTGTTCCCCTATCCGCTTATCTCGGATTTCGATATCTTCGGAGATAACCTCGGCCTAGCCGAAATTACCTTGGCATCATAACCAGGTAACGTGGCACCTCGACTGACACGTCGGCGTCACCTTGGCCACGTGTTGGTACTCAGAAAATATATCCCCACAACTACCCCTAGGTTCTATTACCTCGGCATTCTGAGGTGATAGAACCTATAACAGTACTTCCTTCCAGTACATCGACTTAAATATTTCTCGGCCGATTTCAACATTAAGGCCGACATGTCTCTTTAAAGAACAAGGACCCCAAGAGCTTCTTCATACGCATGAGCTGTCATACACAATAGCTCAACTGTTTCAGCCACGTGTTTTTCTTTTATTGGATTGTACTTCATACGCGCTTGTTAGTCGTCTCACGCCTGTATGTGTCATCTGACGAATCCATATTTCTAGGTCCATCAATTCCGTTTCGCTGCCTTTTCGCGTTTTTGACAAAATTTGTTTCCTTCCCCCGTCTTTTCACTCTACATCGTTGTTGTTCGAACTCCCTCTTTCTCTAACTTTTTCAATCCTCCATTGTTTCTAAGCTTCCAAAGCTCTGTTATCTGCTCCGTTCATCTCCTCCGGCAAGGTTCTTGCTAATCTTTTCTACTGCCGCCGTTCTTCTGACTTTGGCAAACTCAACATCGGCTTCTTTTTTCTAGTAAGTCACCGTTCCTCCTGGTTTTAGTTTTTGTAGCTCTTCAAGAAGTTTTGCTTCATTACATGTTGCCATTGTTGTCTTACTTATGTTCTTGACTCATAAATTATGCATCTGAATGTGTTTATTTCACGACCTTGCTCTTTGCCCATGTCTTGAATACACGCACTATTCACAACTTTTTTGCACTTTTGCCACTGTTCTTGACCTTATACCCTTCGTAATGTTCTTGATAGTCCATCTTTGTTCTTGATTCTGAAGCGCATTCTTGTTTTTCTGTGTCTTTTCCAGATTCTTGCGTTCAGTCTCTATTTGTTTAGACTTAGGTTTGGGATTTTCCCTAGAACATACGAATCGTAGGGAATATTGGAACAAATCCCTCTTTGATCTTCCCCAACTCTTACCCAAGCGAACTTTAGGTTTTGCCGAGATATCCTGAGCCCTTACAGCACAACTTCCAATTTACACACCTTCTCCCTAAGGCGATGTTATGGGAATGTGGAAGCACAGAGTAGACACCCAGACCAAATTACAGCATTTTAGGAGAGAGTTTGACATCCCAGCCGACGTCCATCTGAGCTTGGTTGGGGATGATGACTCCGTCATGCCCATAACTGATTCCATGCCTTTCCCTATGATAGCCTTTATCGAGTGCGGACTTCGGCTCCCACTCAACACCCTTTTTCGTGAGATACTTCACTATTATAAGTTGAACCCGATGTAACTTGCAATCAATTCCTACCGAATTATCAATGGCATAATCGCCTTAACCAAACAAGAAAACGCTAGGATCATCTTAGCCGATGTCCAGTACTGCTACACCATGTGTGGCCTTAAAAAAGACACGAGCTACGTTTATTACCTTAAGCCGAGGTCCACGAAGTACAAAATCATTGCCGATCTCCCTAATTCCAACAAGGGAGCTGGGGACGATTATTTCATTACCTCGGGGAACTGGGAATTTGCTCCAGATGAGGACCTTCACCTCTACCCTCTTCCTCGGACAGTTTTTGTAGAGGGCAATGGTAAGAGCCCTGTGTTCATTACTAACTTGTTTCTAAAGTCTTCAATAAAGAAGTTGTTCTAATGTATATTTTTCCTACAGCTCTTCTTCAGCTGCCAAAGGGCTTCTGTCAGTCTTTCTTTCCCAGCAAAGACTTCAGGAAACTCTTAGATCTGCCAGTCCAGAAGCGGAAGGCCCCTCTTATACTTAACTTTATTCCCACTTACAAGTCTGCTCTTCCCGATATTCCCAAGAAGAAGAAAAAAAGCATATCGTCCCCTTCTGCCACAACTCCTCAGGTCACCTCCTCATCTCGGAAAGATCAAGGATCGACTTTTGATCCAGCCGAGCAGCCATCAACCTCGGCCCCATACTTGATTCCGATATCCCAACGCCAACGTCGGCAACGAACCGTTTTTGCTGCCGAGATGGGCCGCCAAAAAGCAGTCGCCAAAGATCTCTTGGCCAGCATTCCATCAACCATTGACGCTCCATCAGCGCAATCCCAGTCCCCACCGAAGCCGAAAAGAATAAAGAAAACTCAACCAAAGACAGGTGACTCAGGTTGATACTGAGGACACCTTGCTAATTTCCAAATTGGCTGAGAGTGAGAAGATCGCCTCTGTCCCTGAGAAGAGGTCTGCTGAAACACAACCATCTGACTCCACCAAATCAAAAAGGCCGAGGTTATCTGCGACAACCACCTCGGGGTCTCAAAAGCATGATTCTCCCTGGGCCCCCCAAATCACGCTGGAAGATAAGCCAGTTAGGGCTAGCGACAGCACTGATGACATTAACGTCGGCGTTGCCCTTAGTACTGCTCTGCTTCTTCCTGGCGATCTCGACCGAAACGCCGAGTTGAACGAATATGAGAACTATGCTCTGATGCTTCAACGCTCTGTTCAAGTAAGTGTCTTTATTTAGTAATTTTTCTTTCTTTCTTGTTCTTAATTTTTTTTTTTTTAATAACTTCTGTCTTGTTCACTTTCAGGCCATCCAACATGCTCATTCCTTCTCAATACAATCCTTTGAGAACCAGAAAGAGCTGGCCAACAAGAAAAGAGAGGTCCCCAGTCTACAGAAGGCCAACAAAAGTTTGCAATAAAAAATGAAGAAGTTAGAAGACCAAGCCGAGGCTGCTGTCAAGGCCAAAGATGAGGCCGAGGAGAAGGTTGACTCTACTGAGGCCATCAACAAGGTCCTTAAGGTCGAGAAGAAAGAAGCTGAAGAAAAAATGGCCCAAGCTCAGACGGAACTGCAAAACGCTTTGGCCACGAAGGATGCCGAACTCAAGGCCGCCGATCAGAAGGGCTATAATGAGGGGGTGGGCGACGTCACAGCGGACTATGAAAAGCAAGTAAAGCAGGCATGCAACAAGGGTTTTGCCCTTGGTTGGATGACCTTGTTGAAAAAGATTGAAGTCCCCGAGGACTCCCCCCTCAGGAACGCCGATGCCATTCCTCTTCCATTCCCTCCAACTCCAAGTCAATCCGACGACGAATCTGAGTCTGAAGAGGATACTTTGGTGAGGAAACCAAAGGAGACTACTGGAATCAAGTCCCATTCTTTAGATGAGCAAGTCCTGGACTTGACTCAAGATGAGGAGGGTGAGGAGGTTCCCAAGGAAGTTACCTCTGAGCAAGCATCATCGGTCGCGCCTCTCGCCGACAAGAGCCTCGATGAAACCCTCCAAGAAATTGACGCCAAGCTTGCGGCTGAGAAGGCCGCCAAGATGTCTTCTCAACAGTCCTCCAAGATCCAAACCCAACCATCTACTGTTGCTAAGGAGTCTTAATTCTGATGTTTACCCTTTGTTTTTTGTACCTTTACTTTTGTTCTTCTTCTTTTGAAACAGTGTAAGCTTCAGCCGACATGTAGGCTTCAGAATGTTTAATACAACTTCCTTCCCTGAATGATTGTATCTTCTTTTCTTTACTGCCATTGCATGTTTCCATACTTAGAATAATTTTCATATCTCTAATGCATACTTTATCTGTATAATCTTCTCGGGGAGAAATACCTCGGCTATACCCAAAACATGGTTTACATTGGCAAGTACACAAGTACTTAGTTTAGCGCAATGTTGGCCTTAATTTGTAAATTTTTCACAAATTTCAACAAGTGTATAGCCTTGATTTAACTTCAACTTGTAAATTTTTCTAAAATTTCAACAAGTGTTAAATATCATCTCGGTTTAACTTTAACTTGTAAACTTTTCTCAAGTTTCAAGTTATCGTATGGCAAGTACAATTCACCTTTACCATATGATAAGTCTAAGTTACTCATCATGTTTCATTCAGAAACATTGCCAACTTAGTTCAACGTTATCGTATGGCAAGTACAATTCACCTTTACCATATGATAAGTCTAAGTTACTCATCATGTTTCAATCAGAAACATAGCCAACTTAGTTCAACTCTATCGTATGGCAAGTATAATTCAGCTCTACCATATGATAAGTCTAAGTTACTCGTCATGTTTCAATCAAAAAAATCGTCATAAGACTGTTCAGTGCTATCGCACAAATTTCAATAATTATTCACAAAATCAAACTAGCACTTTATTAAAACGCCGGCTAATATTACATAAATCTCAAAAAATAAAAACTAATGATAAAAAAAACTTTAGATTGCAATTGTTCCAAGGTCGTGGCAACTCTTTGCCATCAGTGTCTTCAAGCCGATATGCCCCATTACTAGCAACCGAGATGATTCTATTAGGCCCTCCCAATTTGGGCTAAGTTTGCCCTCTCTAGTATCCTTCTTGTTGCCGACAAATTTCCTCAGGACGAGGTCCCCAACCTTGAACTCTCTTGGGTTAACCTTCTTGTTGTAAGCCCTAGCAAGCTGCTATTAGTATGCCCCTAGACGAATTGCTGCTCTCTCTCTCTTCTTTCCTCCAATAGATCCAGATCTGGGGCTTAGAATGCCTCATTGGTCCTATTCTCCACTCCTTGGGTTCTGATTCCAGAGATGCCGACCTCTAGTGGGATGACTGTTTCAGTGGCCATGGCAAAAAGGGACTCCCCAGTTGATCTTCTCGATGTGGTTCGATATGCCCATAGAACATTGGGCAATTCTTTCACCCACTTGCCTTTGGCTACTTCTAGCCTCTTCTTAACCCCATCCAAGATGGTCTTGTTGGATGATTCTACCTGACCATTACTTTGGAGAAAATTTGGAGTAGAGTAATAGTTCTTAATCTTGTACTTTGCATAGAAGCCCTTAATCAACTTACTGTCAAATTGAGTGCCATTGTCTGCTATAATGGCCCTTGGGATCCCGAATCTAGTTATTATGTTCTTCCAGATGAAGTTCTTTACATCAATAACTCGAATCTTCGCAAGAGGTTCAGCCTCTACTCACTTTGTAAAGTAGTATGTGGCTATTAGCAAAAACTTTCTTTGTCCAGTTGTCTGGGATAATGGTCCCACCAGGTCCATACCCCACTGGGCAAACGGCCAAGGATTGGTCACTAGGTTCAGATCTGCTGCAGGCTAATGTATCAAAGGTGCAAACCTTTGACACTTCTCACACTTCCTGACATAGGCTTTAGCATCCATTTGTATGCATGGCTACCAATATCCCTGAGTGATGGCTCTATGGGAAGTGACCTGCCCTCTGCATGGCTTCCACAAACTCCTTCACAGATTTCATATAAAAAGTCCTCTACTTAAGAAGGATGCACACATCAGAATAGAGGTCCAGAGAAGGATCTTTGGTACAGATGGCCTTCTACTGATAGGCAAAACTCGGCCGACTTCAACCTGATTTTGTGTGCCTCCTTTATGTCCTCTAGCAATCTACTCTCTTTGAGGAACATGACTATGGCATCCATTTAGCTAGGACCCATTTCCACGCACATTGCTTCATACTCCGTTATCAAAGGCTCTACACTTAGGCCTGACAAATAATCAATCATTATTGTCCTAGCCTCACCTGATTTCATAGCGCTAGCCAGGTTAGCTAAAGCGTCGACATGGCTATTGGTATCTCGGCTAACCTGCTGTAGACGACAATTTTCAAACAGTGTTAGCAGCTTGACAACCTCCTTGGCATAGTCTATCATTCTTTCATCTCGGGCTGCATACTCACCCGTTGCTTAATTCATAATAAGCTAGGAGTCACAGAAGACTACCAGCTCATCGGCTTCCATGGCTGCTGCTAGTTTTAGTCCTACAATCAGCACCACATACTCTGCTTTATTGTTTAAGGCCTTGAACCCCAAATGAATAGATTACTCAATCATTCGCCTATCTGGCGATACCAAAACCATTCATGCTCTCGCTCCTTGACGATTTGAACTTCCATCAATAAACAGACAGAAGGCGTTGTCGATGTAGATGTCGCAGGGCTTTGGTTTCTCTTCCTTCTTCTGCGCTATTGGTGTGGGGTTCTATCACGACCCAAACCCGCCCCTATAGGTTTAGCGTCGTAACCGGCCAGTAATCTGTGATTACCGAAGGCCTATTTTACAATAATGACAATAATACAATATAAAGGGGCTGACGAAAGCCAATCAATAATAACATACATCGTCCAATATGCTGTGAGGACCTGAATGGAATTAAACTTTCATATACATAGCCATATCCATAACCATAAACACATATATACAAGGCAAATTACAAGTTTGGGACTTCATCCCATCATCAAAAATAGTGTTAACAGTAGTCTTAAAACATTCTTTTCACTTAACAAACTCAAAAGAGTGAATTTGAACCACCCAAAAAGCCTTAACACATGCTAGTTCGGAACCTTGCAATGAGGCACAATAGCTGGCTTGACAAAACAAGGGTTTGGGTCGGTGCCACTAGCTTTGGTCCAGTGCTCAATCACCTACATATATATAATAAACTGTGAGCTAAAGCCCAGTGAATAACAGATGTGTAAAGAGGTTAAGAATGATGTCCTTCAGTCTTTAAAACAATCGATTATCATTAGAACATTTTCAATCAATACCATTTGTCAATCAATCGTTCGATTCAATCAATTCAATCAATCAATAGTCATATACGTCATACGTGGTACATTCAATAGTAACAATACAATAGGTCTTATAAAGACCGAACAATCAATTGATGGCCATCAAACAATAACAATAGTTCCAAGATTTGGAACTGACAGAGATCTCTGTAACAATAACAATAACAATAACAATAACAATAACAATAACAATAACAATAACAATAACAATAACAATAACAATAACAATAACAATAACAATAACAATAACAATAACAATAACAATAACAATAACAATAACAATAACAATAACAATAACAATAACAATAACAATAACAATAACAATAACAATAACAATAACAATAACAATAACAATAACAATAACAATAACAATAACAATAACAATAACAATAACAATAACAATAACAATAACAATAACAATAACAATAACAATAACAATAACAATAACAATAACAATAACAATAACAATAACAATAACAATAACAATAACAATAACAATAACAATAACAATAACAATAACAATAACAATAACAATAACAATAACAATAACAATAACAATAACAATAACAATAACAATAACAATAACAATAACAATAACAATAACAATAACAATAACAATAACAATAACAATAACAATAACAATAACAATAACAATAACAATAACAATAACAATAACAATAACAATAACAATAACAATAACAATAACAATAACAATAACAATAACAATAACAATAACAATAACAATAACAATAACAATAACAATAACAATAACAATAACAATAACAATAACAATAACAATAACAATAACAATAACAATAACAATAACAATAACAATAACAATAACAATAACAATAACAATAACAATAACAATAACAATAACAATAACAATAACAATAACAATAACAATAACAATAACAATAACAATAACAATAACAATAACAATAACAATAACAATAACAATAACAATAACAATAACAATAACAATAACAATAACAATAACAATAACAATAACAATAACAATAACAATAACAATAACAATAACAATAACAATAACAATACGCTATGGATGCCACGAATACAATTCAAAAGAGGATCATTATTCAATCGATAAAAATATCATTTCAGAAAACAATATAATTTATCAATCAGAAAATAAATACGATTAAACATATCTTTACAACATTGTTACTCACAATGGGCTTCCTAAAACACGTGCTAAAACGCACTAAAGATGCGGCGTTCAACCTAAACAAACAAATTCAAGCATAACACAAGTACAATCGCATTCTTATAATACTACTCAATTCGATATTTTGATCTCTATTCATTTTCTTTTGTTCGGTTCTCATTCGATTCTTTATTTTGTTTCGTGTCTATCAAACATACATGAATGCAATGCACATGAAAAACATTTTAAGACGATACAAGCAGAGGTCCGGAAGGTGGAAAAGTGGAGTGAAAAACAAAACTGGGGCTACTCAAAGGGGTCGCACGTGCGGAGGTCTTGGCCGCACATGCGGGACAATCCCCGCACCTGCTCCCGCAGGTGCAGTTATTTCAGAATACATTTCAAAACTGCCCTATTTTCCGCACGTGAAGGACCCCAGGCCGCAGGCGCGATTCTGGATCTGATTGGTTCGAAAATCTACCTCATTATTGAAGTCTTCATTTTTTAATTGCAACTCTATTTCATGCAATTCAAGACCCAAAACCTTTCATGAATACATTTAACTTTAAACAAAATTATAACTTCAAATCAAAACTACATTTTCCATGCAAAAGCTTCGAGTTTTATATTGTTATAAAAGTTCATAGAACTTGTAGTGATCCCGATTTTGACTCGGCTCTGTGTGGTGTTTCGGGCTCGGGTTGGCATGGTTTTGAACAGTGTTACGTATCTTAGTCTCCCTGTATTCCCCTTACTTTGGTTATAGGGTTGTAGCGGTGTCTTTGGAACAAGTAATGTCTCCAAATCTTTAGATGCGAATCCAACACAAATTGTGCCTTGCAGAGTTATATCAAAAGTTAATTCTTTCATGTTTTGCCACTTCACTGAGTAGGTTGGGGATCTAGCCGCCCGGTCAGCTCACGGGAGTCCAGGAGGCAGCACCCCTTGGCGAGTCTGGGGTAGCACCCAGTCGGGACAAGGGACAGTGACCCCGAAGCAAAAATGCAAAATGCATTCGATGTTGCTTGTTCACTCGAGCGGTCGTTTATGTGCTCGAGCGGAGAATGTTTGGTTCCAAAAGTTTTACCAGTCTGCAAAAGTATTGGAAAAGTGTATTCGACGCTCGAGTAGAGCTTTCTACGCTCGAGCAGGAGGTTGTGTCTGATGCTCGAGCAGGGCTTTCCACGCTTGAGCCCAAACTCAATTTAAATTATACTAACTTTATTTATTTTCTTTTATACTTTAAAATTATTTTACAGATGATTAATCACTTCACACATTGAGATGTATATATCGTTTGAATGTTTTCATTTATTTTTTCTTTTTAAATTTAGATGTTATTAAGAGATTCTTTCTTGATTAGTCGTTATTTAATTTCTTTTATGTAGTTGATATTTTAATTTAATTAAGAATATTTATTTTATAATCTTATAATTTAATATATATCATATAAAATCATTATATGATAATCAAATTACAACATATTTATATTTAATTTTTTCAATAAATTTTATATAGTTTCTATTTTTACATATTTTTATTTTCCAAATGAATATAAAAGAAAATTAAATAGTTAGAATTACTTTTAATTTTATATTATTAATTCTTCTTCTAATTTAACTATTATTTTTAATATCAAAATGAGTATTTATTTTACTATTTTATAATTTAAATATATATCATACAAAATCATTATATGATAATTACATATAGTATGATAGAACTAAAATTATCAAAATATATAAATAATTTAACTAAAATTAATAAATATAAGTATTAAAGTAACAAACGATAGCGCTAATATTATCAAAATAAATAGTTAAAATCATACATTAATTTTAATTTTAAATTAAGATTAAATTATTCTTTTATAACACATTATACTATCAAATATATATATATTTTTTAAAATAGCACGTGCCATTGCATGGGTCACAGTGGATCCATTTCGCAAAGGATATTTTGAACAATAATTTTCAAAACAAAGTAGAAAGGAAGCCTGATCATTAGAAGTACAACACGCCACAACCATCTCTTTTATTATAGGTTCTACGGATCGATGCTTGCTGCGTCATCTGGGAGAAAATAATCATAAATATGCTCGTCATTAGAAGGAAGAACATACCAATACTTGTTGCTTCATCAGGAGGAAAAGAATCATATATATGCTCCTCATTAAAAGGAAGAACTGCCATAAAAAGATTGAAAAATGCTTGGTGGCTTGAATTTGTGTGGCCCGAATGTGTCAAAACGGTATTTTTTTATATCCAAAACGACGTCGTTTTAAGACATTCGAGCCATGAAATTTGGACCACCTAGCATTGTTGGAAAAAATTATCATATATGTAGCAAATTAAGCCTTCGTTTGACATAAGCTAAAATAGGATTTTTTTGACTAAAATAGTAAAAAAAGATAAAATAGACTTTTTAGTTTAATAAGACAAAATATCACATCCAAATCATAATCAATTTATTTTTTTTCTCACAACTAAAAAGTCTATTCTAGTTGAGTGTTTTTAGCTCCAAACTAAAATAGTTAAAAAGTAAAAATGTTAAAAAGTCAACTCATATCCTAAACGAGACCTATGTAATATTTATTACAAAAGCATATAATTTATATCATAAAAATACATAATAAAAATATATATGATAGACATCCTTTAAGAGCCAGTACCACAACATTGACCATATATTTTTTGTTTTTATATTAACTAATGAACTCTCAATCTTCATGAATCTAGACAATCTACGTTGGACATTTTTGGTTCATCTACACTAGAATATCTTAAAAATTCAAAAATAATTTATTAGTCATATTAATGAATAAATGATATTATTATATTTGAAATGTATATTTTTATTATTAATTATTCATGTATTTACACACTATCTATATTAATTATGTTTGTTTTAATTTTATTAAAAAAATATAATTATGTCAAACCTATAAAATTGATTGTATTTTTTTCAAATATCAAAGATAGTCAACGTAATAGGACATTTATTCATAAACCCCTCTTCACCTCTTTATGTTTCACTTCGTCCAAATTATTTTTTTATATTCCATAAGTCCTATGGGTGATATAATTACTAAAATACTCCTAATAATAATATTCACATTGATAGTGTGAATATTTTGTAATGTGACATTCACACTGTCAATATGAATATTCAAGTTATTAAGGATTTAAAAAATATTTATAAAGGTAAAATTATTCATAAAATACCTTAAATATGAGAATTATGATTTGATAGATCAAATATTTAAAAAATAGGACATGTTAAAATGCAAAAATACATTATGGATTAATTGACGTACAACTATTTGAAAAATGATTTCTTAATAAGGCCTAGTTTGGCATAATATAAAAAAGTCAAAAAGTTAAAAAGTCACTATCCTATTTAAGTTACATCATCTCATTTAAATCACATCATCTCTCTACCACATCACTCCAAATTCAACTCATATTTCACGTTTTTTTCGTAAAAAGTCAAAAAGTGAACTTATTTAGGTCATCCCAAACAACTTTTGAATACATATTACCGAAAGTCTTTGCACATATTTTCAAACCCATGTTCCTTTTGGAAGTTGGGTATTGAAAATATGATTTCAAAGTAAAAGTAAAATCGTGTTTTAAATGCATAATTTTGATTAATGAATTTTTTACATTAGTCCATTTGAAACACAATTTTAAAATCTAAAGTCGTATTTTGACAACACAGTTTAGGATTTAAAATATATAAGTTCAAAAGTACTTGCGTTTGGTAATTTTTTTTTAATAAAAAGCTGCTTTTGATCTTGAAATCTTTTGTATGATTAAGAGCAACGGGACGAGTGACAGTTAAGATTGATGTGTTTAGTTTCGGAGCAATTTTAATGCAACTGATTACTGGAAGAAATGCCGTATTTGAACTTGAGCCCCAGCAGGATGAGTACATTGATCTCGTCACATGGTTTCGTAAAATTCGTATTTACAAAGGTTCATTCCAAAAAGCTATCGACCCAACAATTGATCTTGATGAAGAAATACTTGTGAGTATCAACTCTGTTGCTGAGTTGGCTGGTCATTGTTGTGCAAAGAACCCCTCACAGAGGCCCAACATGGCCCATGTAGTCAATGTACTTTTATCGCTAGTTGAGCTTTGGAAACCATCAGACGCTCAGGAGCGATTTGAATTCTCTGGAGAGGTCAAGTCGACACATTATAGCCATACATTCCAAAATGAGTGGCCACAATTTTGTCACGACACTGAAAATTCTAATCACAATTTTGGGGAATCATTACAGGCTCATGGTCTTAAAATACCACCATCAAAGACAATTTAAGTGGTGATCATGGGACCAAAAGTTTCCTAAGAAACATATGTAGAGTGTCTTATACTTTGTTTTGACCAAAAAAAAGGCTCACGAAAAATATTTTTCTATACTTAGTTACAATCTTGAAACTTACATGTTGGCAATTGTATTAATAGTTCGAGTGGTGGGATAATGGTAGTGGTGGTAGCGATAGTGATATATTAGAGAAGGTTGTAGTGGAGCGGTAGTAATAGTGGTAGCGATAATGATATAATGGTATTGGTAAGACTATAGTTGGAAAATTATTTTTTCTTGTTTTTCATCCAAATAAGTTTGCGTTTTTTGTTGGCTAAGAAAAACATTTATCATTGGTTTTTATTTTTTATCTATTACACATAAGAATAAAAACAAGAGTCCAATATATACGAAGTGTTAAAAATCTCAAAAAATACTTGAAAATAAGTAAAAAGTATTTAAGAATGTTCGAAAAGTAAGCTCTCCCAATTTTAATATCAACGAGTGTACAATGGAAGAGAGTGTATTATATGTAAAACACAAAAAAACACATTATGATGTTTGGGTAAATATATGTATTTTCTTAACTTGATTTCTATTGGTAAAAACAGTAGGTCCTAATTTTTTGTATTAGTTTAGAAGAAACAACATGATAGATATTAATAGTGTTTAAATTATCAAGTGAACCGAAGAATCAAATCAAATCAATCTCTTTGGGTTAGATTGATTTGGTTTTTTAAGTGCATTGGCTTGGTTTTGGGATTTCAAATCGTTAAACCGATACGATTGGATTGGTATTTGGTAAGTATGTGCAAAATATTTCCCAATCAACGTCGATTCGCCCACTAACCATGGGTTAGTTTGATGTGCGATTGAAATTTATAATTTACCTCCAAAACCATCTTGCTTTGCTATAGTTGATAAATATTTTTTTTATTATCTATAATGATGTAGCATTTCAGGTCTTAAACCCCACTTGAACCTACATATATAGATGCCCCGATACACTTTCGGACCCTTGACTTGAAATACAATCCATCAAACCTCACCTGGTGCGGTCGCACGTGCAAAGAGGGTGTCCCGCACAAGCAGATTGGTACAGGAAGTGTGAAATTTGCTGAGCAGAACCCCACACGTGTGGTGGCTCTTTCTGCATGTACGAGTACCAGCTCTGCACGTGTGGCAAGGGTTGGCAGGACTAGACTTGGACTGCGTAAAACTACAGGTGCAGCCAATGAGCATGTCACGTGTGGCAAGGAGGCTCCGCACATGCGGCAATCAGCTTTGAAGCTGCGCATGGTAGCCTCTAAAGCCTCGTTTGGGAACCCTCCATTTTAGCCAAAAAATCAAAAAATTACTAAATTAGCCAAAAAGTCAACAACTCATACTAAAAAGTCAAAAATTCTATTTTCTCTCAATTTTTTGCACATCTTTTCATAAAAAGTCAAAAAGTCATTCCAAACATACTAGTTTTTTTTAGCTCATATTTTTGCCAAATAGCCAAAAAGTTACTAAATTAACATATTCCCAAACGAGACCTAAGGCAAGTGTTTTACGACCCCCTTTTCTATTTCAGCACACATTTCTCGCTTTTTCCTCATTTGCTCTCTTCACTCTCACTCTCACTCTCTCTCTCTCTCTCTCTCTCTCTCTCTCTATATATATATATATATATTTATATCTTCTCTCTACATTCTCTCTCTCCACTATAACTCTCAACTTCAATCTTCCATTTGGAGCCCTTAGAGTTGGAACCAATCTTCGACCCTAGTATTAACATTGTAGAGCTCAATAAGGGTTATCTTTTCATCCAAACCAAAATTTGATTTAGGCAATTTCAAAATTTTGTCTTTCTCCCCTTCTGTAGGCTTTTCCTTTCATTTGTTTAGTATGGGTTTATGGATGTATTAACATTGTAGAGCTCAATAAGGGTTACTAAACCTATTTTTATTGTATAAAAGTGCATGAGGATGCTTAAAATTGATAAAGCCCTAATTTTGTGAAAAGTCATAATTCATGAAATTGTGCAAAATGAGAAATTGATAGTGTTATATTGAAATTGGAGATGAATTTGTATAATTTATGAAATTATATCATTGTTAGAGACTGTTATTGGTCATTGGTAGAGAATGGCGTTATTGTAGAGATTGATACATTAGGATGACAAAAACTTATTTTTATGCATTATGAATTGTTGAATTCTTGAGATAAAAACTTATTATTGAACAGAAGTGCATTGAATACGTTTTGTCAAAATTGATTAATGGAATGAGTTGTATTATATCATTTAAATGTTATGGTTTAAATTGAATGGAAATGGTGTATTCGGATCATGTATAGATGAGATTGAGAATGAGAAAATTTGGCTCAATAGTCCACAATGAAAGATCGGAAACCTGCTCAGTGTAGGTCCCAAGTTCATTCCAGTTAGAAACCAATAAATTTGGTAATGTTTAGGTGACGCTTAGCAATGGCCACTGGTAGAGTGTTGCTTCCGATAGAGCACTAGTTTAGGTAGTGCTTAGCGATCACAGCTCACATATACATGTACTTGAGAGGTTTCATCGGGTTAATTATAATGAATGTGAGAAAATGTTGTCTTAATGAAAAATGTTTGGATTTAGTCATGAAACGGATGAAAACCTTTTACGAAATGCGAAACCATTTTGAACATATTACATATGCAGCATCATGATCATATGCATGTATTGATACATAACACATGATCATGATGCTGCATTAAATAATGGTTTACTCTTTGTTCGTGTTATGTTTAAATGTTAAAGACTTATTTATTTTAATTATTTATTATTGATTGAATCACTTATATAATATAGTGGAACCGTGGTTCCAACACAAACTAACCCGAGCTACATTGGGTCGGGTCGGGGGTTGGTTTTATTGCATGATTATTGGCAAGGGTGCAACTTGTATAGCGACCCCGGCCTTTTCCCATTTGATTATTGTATCCGGACTTAGGTTCCGTAGATTCTGTCATGCTTTTGTTTAGTAAGACTCTGATGAATATTATAATGAATTATTAAAGTGTTTTCTTTAAATAATGCATGTCAATGATATATAATGGGTTAATTTTGAGGGCGTTACAACTTGGGTGGGCTCAACCCAAGCCTAGTTTGAATTGTTTTAGGACTTGGGCAAATATTTTTAAATTCGGAATGGGTTTGGGTAAAAATTTAGAAGCCGAAGTTAAATTTGGGCGGCCTTGGGAAAAGATATCAAACAACTCGAGTAATCCAAAATCTGAATATTATATATATATATATATGTGTGTGTGTGTGTATATATATAAATATATTGAATACATATAAATTATTGGGGGAATTACTTACCACTTGGACAGACAAAAAAAAAAAAAAAAAAAAAAAAAAAAAAAAATTATACAACAAACAAACTTGGAGGTGTATTTGTGAGACTTGCATCCCTATAGTTTTTTATTTGCACCTTATTACAAAATCACTTGCACTCTCAATGTTTTTGTAATTTTTTTTCCTATCTCACTACTAAGTAATTCCCCCTAAATTATTAGCTATTAGATGATATTAAAGTAATGTAGATCATTAGATTCACAATACAAAATTTTGCTTATTTATTTTTTCTCACTCATAAATTGTAAAGACCATCATAACGGCATCTCTATTACATTATATAATTTTTTTTATATTATTAATGATTTTATAAATAAAAAAATTGTAAATAGTCAAATTTTATCAAATTAATTAACTTAGCTGCACTAAAAAATGGAAGGAAAAAAAAAAAAAAAAAAACACAAAAAATGGAAGGAAAAAAAAAACACTAAAATTTATGTGCAATTTGGATTTAACTTGGATCGAGCTTAGGTAGGCAACCTCAGGTTACAATTCGGGCTTGGGTGGGCCTGAGCAACTCTTAATACAACTTGGGTTGGGCTTAAACAACTTCTCAATCCGTCCCAACCTGCTCGAGTTGCAGTCCTAATTATTGGTTTGGTTCGGATTCCAACCACTGAGAACCAATTGTGTTTGGGTTGATTCTAAATTTACCAAGCCAAACCAAACTGACCCATGAACACCCTTAATACATGTTAGGTGATGAATCGTATAAAATATTGCTCCAAAACTACCAAATAATCTCTCCTAAAAACAACTACGAAAGCCTACTTAAATGAACATTTTGGTTAAAATAACCAAGACCAATTGAACTAGGTTGGTTCTACTAGGGTTAATCTCACACAATCACAATGCCTTGTGATGGGTTGCCTCATTTATGATAATGTTATATTGGCTCGTGAGGTTATAGAATACATTCGTAAACACAAGAGGGACAAGCAATCGTTTTTCAGATTTAAACTTGACATGAAAAAGGGCCTATGATTGGATCAACTGGTCTTTCTTGGTTAAGATTTTACGCTTGGCTGGTTTTAGTGAGAAGTGTATTCAACTAGTCAGTCAATGTTTTTCCACTATAACCTTTTCGGTGTTGGTCAATGGGCAATCATCTAAATGTTTCTAGCTCAATGTTGGCCTTTGTCAGGAGGATTGATGGGAAACGGAAGGGGTGTGTTCCCGATTGTGTTGGTACACAAAGTGAGGAATGGAATGAATAAACAAACTTTTATTCAATCACACAAACAAATTATACAAACAGAGCAAACTCTCTGTATCTCTCACAACTCTTTCAGATGCCTCCTATACTGGAGATTTATTTCTCTCACTCTATCTAAAACAATCTATCAACACATTTATTTCTAAGTTTTTTGCTCAGGTATAAACATGAGCTGTGCACATCTAATTCTCCACGTTTTTCTTCTCTACTTCATTGCTAAGCTTTGACCATGACAACCTCCATGCAGTTTCTTTTCATAGAATTCAACTTGGTCTTCAATTTTTTTAATTTTCTAGCAACTTCATCAGCCTGCTTCAATCTTCAATACCAAATTGAGTTTGGGTTTCGAATACCTTTATCGCCATGTCTATTCATATTAGTAATGCAAATTCTTTTTGAAGGTTTTGATCATCTAAGCTCTCAGAGCATTTACAAAGGCATTGCTTTGAGTCATACTTCCCTACCAATTTCGCATCTAATTTTTGTGGATGATTACTTCATTTTTATGAAGTTTAATAGAGAGAAGGCATGGCTTTTGCTTTGGTTTCTCAATGATTTTTGTGAGTATTCTAGCCTTAAAATTAATCATGAGAAATCTAAGTTGTTTTTAAGTCCCAATACATTGCCTGAGCATAGAGTTTTTGGAGGTATGAGAGATGATCACACCATAATTTGGTGGACTCTCTCACACCTAATTGAACCTTGCTTTGGTTGGAGAACCTTCCCATACAAGATGAAACTGTTAGAATTGATTCAAATTCAAATCTTAAAGGACACAACTCTGTGAATGAAGGCACTTGTTCGAATGGTCTTAACCTTTAGGAATAGATGCATCCAACATCTATAAATAGGTGATGTTATCGAAATTTTTTTTACTTCCAACTATTTCATCCTCTTGCTTCCATTGTAGTCCGAATCTTGTGCGTGATAAATACCTTCACGGGAACTCCGATCAATTTACCATTGTAAAGTTTATCTTTCAGTGGTATCAGAGCCTTGTTTACGCATAATTGCATATGTCGAACTACAGTCCGAAAGAACAAAATATGTCGAAATCTGTTTACTGAAAATTCAAAAAGTAATTGATCGACAAACTCTGGCATTGGTTAATTCCATTTGTGTATTTAATCATTACCAACGCATTGTATTCCTAGAGAAATATCCAAAGAAAATAACAGTTTGTGGTGATATTGTAGAAAACCTTGCTGAAAGTATAGCCAAATTATACCGTTGGAAGAAATTTTACGAAATAATTTTTAGTTCCATTAATGTCTCCACATTAGCATAATCTTGTTCTTCTCAAAATTTCGATCACAACGATGAAATTCGTTGTGAAAAACGGCAAAGGATTGACCAAAAAGATTTGAATTTCAAAATTTGGTCTCCGACACCTATCACAGGAAAAGACAACCAAAGTAACATTGCTGCATCTATTTTGAAAAATCAAGTCGGCCAGATCCAAAACCAAATAAGAAAGGTCAAAAAATTAGGCACACCGTAAGAAAATCTATTGCATTGAGCTTAATTATTAAAAAGAATCAGATTGGGCCAACCTAGCAGGAGGCCCAGCCCAGCACAAAGGCACAACCCAGGAAGGCACAGCCCAGAAGCCTAGAGCCGCAACCCATGTAGCACTCAGACTCACGTATTGACCCGCTTGTAGGCCTTGACCAGCGCCCGTCTGCTTCGCCCGACTCGTGCTCGTCTACTTCATGCCTTGACCCGCGCGCTGACCCGCGTGTCAATCTGACCCATTTCCAACCGGTTCAAGCCGGTCCGTCCCAACCCTTAAACCGGCAGAACCTTTTCCAAGGGGCTTTTCGGCTTGTTCTTATTTATTTCAAAGCCATTTGCAGTCATTCAAAAGCCAAAATCTTCAGAATTCTTTTAAGATGTTTTCTGTGGATCATTTGTATTGAATTTCCCAAAGATATAATCAAACAAGGAGGCTATCCAAGGGTGTTACCTAAGGAAAAATAGGAAAAGGAAATATTGAATAGGTGTTATTGTGTTCCGTGGGCTCGTATCTTGTTTTATAAGACGCATAAGAAGAGAATTGGGTTTAATTAGCCATTGGGTTTCCATCATTCTTCTTATCCAAGGCAAGGAGACCGCGTTGCGCCGCCAAATTGATATTTTGCTTATCGCGGGGGCCGACTCAATAACTACAAGTCTCAACCTTATTAAAAAAAAAAATTCTGTTTATTTTAATTTTATTTTATTTTATTTTTGTGTATCCACACTTGTTCCTTTTATTGTAACACATTTTTAGAATGGCTATTAAAAGTGCTATTGATGCTTCAAGAATTGATATGCTTAATAGAAATAATTTTCGAGCATGGAAACATCACATTTCTTATCTTCTTACACATGAGAAAACTTTGTATACTTTATCCACTTATAAACTAGATGATAATTCTAATTGGTTTCAAAACAAGTGGATAGAGAATGATGCAATGGCAAAGGAAACTATGTCACATAATATGAAAGACAACATTATTCCACTATTTGAAGAACATGAAACTGCAAAACAATTGATGGAAGCACTAGACAGTAAGTATAGAGTTCGATCAGGCACTCAAATTCAATTGCTCTTGGACAAATACAATAACACTCATATGAGTGATAATGACAGTGTTGGTGATCTTTTTAATCAAATGGAACTAATTGCCAATACTGATTACTCTCTGTCGGACAAGATGCAAGTCATTACCATACTTAATAATCTTCCATTGTCTTGGATCATGTTGTTACATCTTTAACTCATAGCGGACGAGAGATTTCAATTGTGACATTATCTGTACTCTTAGTTTTGGAAGAAGAAATAATGAAGCGAAGACACAAAGAATGATTGTTTTCTAACTTGTTGATGGCACAATCTTCGACACAACCACAGAATAATTCCCACATCCCATTTAACAAGAGGAAGACTACTCATTTCAAGAAAAGATAGAAGAAAGGGTTCCAAAAAGGGTGGCAAAAACAACAGAACAACAAGAACCAAGTTGGCCCATGCTATAATTACAATCACAAAGGTCACATCAAAGCCATTTACCCTAAAAATAACCAGAAAAAGGATCCTAACCCATTGTCATGAAGGTTTCTGAAGTAATGGTAATTGAACATTCATCAAATTCATGGTGGATTAATTCTGATGCAACTAGACATATAGTACAAAGCAAAGAAATGTTTGTGGATTTTACTGAAAAGAAGATTGGTGAACACATAGTCTATATGGGCAGCAACTCTTACAGTGATGTTTTGGGCATCGACAACTATCAATTCTTTATTAATGGATCTTCCATCGTACTTCATGATGTGCTTTATGTACCCAACATCTGACGAAATTTAATTTTAGTTCTAGTGTTAACCCAAAAGGGTTTTGAGATTACTTTTAGACTTGACAAAGTGTTGATCAAGAAAGGAAATGTATTAGTGAAAGGTGTAAGAGTGAAAGACATGTACTCTCTTCCTATTGATAATAATAAAGTATGTATTTTTTATTATTGGCATGTTTCTATTAGTTATAGTTCTTATTTATGGCATTTAAGATTATGTCACATTCATAAAAATAAAATGTCCAGAATGATTAAAAGTGGCCTATTGCCTAAAGTATGTTTCGATGATTTTGATACATGTGAACTATGCTTCAAAGGAAAAATGACTAGCAAGCCATTTTCAAAACATTCGAAATCATCGGAATTACTTGAAATAATTCATTCTGACATTTTGTTGCCCTTTAAGAACTAAGATTCATTAAGGCATGAAATACTTTACTACTTTTACTGATGATTATTCAAGATATGGACACATCTACATTCTTAAACACAAATAAGAGGCAATTGAAAATTTTCAAGAATATAAATTAGAGGCAAAAAAGTAACTTGGTCGGTCTATTACAAACTTGAATAATGATAGAGGTGGAGAACATGAAGCTATGGATTCTTTCTGCAAGGAGAATGGCATCAAACATTTGTTTATAATGCCTTACACTCCACAATAAAATGGAATTATAGAATGATGAAATTGTACTCTAATGGAAATGACAAGATTTATGATGACTCATGATGACCTTCCTATTCATTTTTGGAGAGAAGCCAGACCTCTCACTCTCGCGTACATATTAAATAGAGTTGAAACAAAAGCCAAACCTCTTACTCTTTATGAACATTGGAATGGTACTAAACCTAATGTTCTAAATCTAAAAGTTTGGGGATGCAAAACATGCATGTACTTATTCCCAAACCTTTAAGGGATAAATTAGGAAGTAAAACTTGGGAATGCAAGTTTATTGGTTATGTAAAAAATGAGAGTGGTTATCATTTTTAGCATCTCGAACGTGGATTAATAGAAAGTAGAGATGATATTTTTCTTGAATCCACTGATCTTGTTACTCTAATTGAGCAAATTGAATTGCTCTCCGTGGTATCTCTAGATTCTTCTCTCCCCTATTTGTCACAAGACCCACCAGTTCTCACCGATCAACCTCATAATAGGAGGAAAAGAAAACAAAGTGACATTTTACCTAATTCGAATCCTGAGATAAGTGGGAGTAAGAGAGCAAGACATCCATCTACATTTACGTTTTTGAAAGACCATTATGTTTTTCAAGTTGAAGAACTCAATAATTTGGTAGATGATCCTACTAGTTATAATGAAGCAATGAGTAACAGTGACACTACACAATGGCTTGAGGCTATGAATGAAAAACTTGATTCGATCAAGAAAAATGATGTTTAGGAATTAACTAATCTCCCAAATGAAAGAAAAGCCATTGGTTGCAAGTGGGTTCTTAGAAAGAAATTCAAAGTAGATGGGAGTTTAGAGAAATACGAGGCAATGCTAGTAGCCAAGGGATTCACTCAACAACCTAGAGTAGACTTCGTAGATACATATTTTTCTGTTGCAAAATTTGCCTCAATAAGGATTTTAATGGTAGTCGTAGCTAGGATGGATCTAAAATTGCATCAATTAGATATTAAAACAGCTTTTCGTAATGGAGAATTAAAAAAGGAAATTTATGTGATTCAACCTGATGGTTTCCAGATCCAAGGCAACGAAGATAAAGTCTACAAGTTAAAAAGATCCCTGTATGGACTCAAACAATCTTCAAGACAATGGTACTTGAAATTCCACCAAGCCATTTTAGAAATGGGCTATGTTATGAGTCCACTAAATCATTGTGTTTATATCTGGAAAAATGATGACAAGTTAGCAATATTGTCTTTATATGTGGATGACATATTGTTAGCAGGAAATTGTCCAGATATGATTATAAAAACCAAAACTTTCTTGGCATCTAGATTTGAAATGAAAGACATAGGTCTTGCAACCTATGTTCTAGGAATTAGAATTGCAAGAGATAGAAATTCAAAGTTATTATATCTAGATCAAGAAAAATATCTTGAAAAGGTGCTCAAAAGATTTAATATGGATAATTGCAATTCTTTAAGTACACCTGTTTGCAAGGGACAAAGTATACAAAATTTGCACGATAAGGCGGTAACTAGTGAGATCCTCAGGAAAAACATTCGGGTATTCACAAACTATCTTTGGCATATCAACTCGGACTTCATCAGACTCACTACCCGCAAAGGTTGCAAGAAGACAATTAAGCTTAATCCGACCACGCGGATTATACACTGGCGACAAGACTCTATCAGCTCGGTCCCCCATAAAATAAAAATAATCACCACTCAAGGTTCATATAGTGATCCTCTGACGGTAACAGTCAATAATGGCTCGGTACGAAGACAACCAATCTATGCCCATGATGGCATCAAAACTCGACATACCAATCAATGAAAATGAAAAAGGAAGTCGACGACCGACGACCGACAACCTCTATATCATAATCTCGACACCCTTGGTCCAAAACAACTTCACCACTAACTCTCAGTGGAGATGCTAACTGAGCCATTTCTAACCCCAATGCCGATGCAAATGCAGACAAGATAGATGAATGAGATGCATCCGTATCAATCAACACATTGGCAATATAATTGCATAACAAGAAAGTACCTCTCACAACTGATGGTGCTGGCACTAGGTTTGGCGTGGTAACATTATACACACATCCCGTAGGTCTCTGCTCCACCTGCTCACCCCTCAGAACATAAGTTTGATGCACTGACTAAGCTGAAGAGACTCCTTGATTAGCCCTTGAGGCCTGTACTGATTGGGTAGACTGATGGCTTTGTGTCTGCCTCGAACCAGACGCACAAGGTGTGCCACCCAACTGAGGGCAAAACCTCTTCATATGCCCTGACTTCCCACACTGATAACAGGCAAGGCCAGCCTTGAGATTTGTGGGGCCAAAGGCGTACTATGAAAATGGGGCCCCTCTAATATATTTTTTTTTTAATAAAAAATTTATGCATAAAATGATAAGTATCAACAAATTTTTTATTTAAGTATACTTGAACATATAATCATTAAAATTATAAACTAAAATTTACTTTCATATATTAAGATAGGAAGAAATCAGTACAATGACTCAAAAACATTAAAAACTGGTTTTGTTGCTTTATAGTTTAGCAATATCCAGCTTACAATTAACCCAACGATCACTTAAATACTACTCTTCTTGCATTTTTAGCTGCAAAATCACTAATTAAGTTTGTATAATCTAATTTATCTACCAAATCCTTTTCAATAGACAATATAGCTAATCCATTCAATATTTCTTGTGACATTGTTGATCGGAGGTAGGATTTGATCAATTTTAACTTTGAAAAACTTCTTTCTCCAGAGGCAACTGTAACTGAAATAGTCAATAATATTCTATACGCAATCCAGGCATTTGGAAAACAACCATCCATCAATTTCAAATAATTCATCACCTTAATTGGCTTATTGATTTCTTTTGGCAAAATTTCTTTGAAGACTTTCAACTCAGAAAATAAATCTCTCCCATCAATATCCATAAGCCCATCATGTTTCAAAAAGTCTTCAAGATTAGCACAATAAGTCTTCAAGCACTCATCATTGGTAGAATTTAACTTCTTTAAATCAAACAAAAATCCAAAAGTTTCTTCATATATTTGAAATTGTTCAAATCTACTCTTAAGTGAAGAAAGAGCTTGATCTATTATATATATGAAATAATTAACTCTAAAGGATTCTTCAGCTGATTGTGCAACCTCTTCACTAACATTCTCATCAAAATGTTTCTTTTTACGAATGACACGCCTTTCACGAAATGTAGGTTCAATCTCCATTTCAATTGCAACTTTTTTAGCTTCAATCATGGCCTCCAAAAATCCAGTTTCTCTATACTTTTCAAGAAATGTAATGAGTCCTTTTAATTGATGTATAGCAGCATCAATATGCATGTCTTCAGCTTGAAATGTCTTGCTAACAGAATTAACAGCAAACAACAGATTGTGCCAAATAATCATGCCAAGCAAAAACTCAAAGTTCTCATTTTCAAATGTAACTAAGGATTCAGCTTCACACTTTGTATTGGGCTCATCAGCTTCTTTTTCCAATTGAATTAAAGCATCTCTAATTTGTGGAGCTTGGTACCGTATAGTTTCAACACTTTCAATTCGACTTTTCCAACGAGTTTGTGATAATGGCTTAAGTATGAGACCTTCCACATTGTCTTTGAAAATTTTCCACCTCTTTGTAGAAGATGAAAACAACACATATATGCGTTGTACCACTCTAAAGAAATAGATAGCTTTGGAACAAGAGGTAGCCATATCACAAAGGGCAAGATTAAGACTATGACACCCACATGGCGTGTAGAATGCTCTTGGATTTATTTCAAGTACTCTTTTTTGTACACCTTTGTGTCTCCCTTTCATATTAGAGCCATTATCATATCCTTGCCCTCTTATATCACCAATATCAAGCTGGAGTGTGTGCAATGCCTCTCTAAGTACATTAAAAAGTCCCAACCCCGATGTATCATCCACTTTCAAAAATTCTAAAAAGAATTCTTCTACCTTTACCAGACTAGTTGAAACATCTACACATCTTATCATAAGAGACATTTGTTCTTCATGACTAACATCTGGAGTACAATCAAGAATAATTGAAAAATATTTCGCTTCTTTGATTCTTGCCACAATCGTACTCTTGATCTCACTCGCTAACATCTGTATCAATTCATTTTGGATTTTGTGGCCAAGATAATGGTAATGAATTTCACTCCTTTGAATACGTTGAATGTTCTCTTGCATTACTGGATCAAATTTAGCAAGCATTTCAATTAAGCTTAAAAAGATTCCACTTCTTTCTTGATAAATCTTCTCATTGTCTCCACGAAAAGCTAAATTATTTTTAGCAAGAGTGATCACAATAACAATTATCCTTAGTAACACTTGTCTCCAGTGTTCCCTCTCTTTGTTGATTTGTTCTTGAACACTTCTATCAATTGTTTCATTCTTCTTCAATCTACTTTCCAATTCAATCCATTTGCTCATGCAAATATTGTTCTCATTACTAGTTTCATGACTTCTAAGCCTGTTGCCCATATTCTTCCAATCTTTCAATCCATCAGTAGCCAAATGAATGTTGTTCCCATCTTGCTTAAACAACTTGCAACAAAAGCAAAACACTTTGTCTGAAGCATCTGAATATACTAGCCACTTCATATCCTGCTTCTCTCCATTTTGTAACTGTCACATGTAAAATGTAAAACAAAAATGCCTTTCTTTGTCATCTAGGGTAAAATTCACAACATTACCTCTTATAGGACCTCTTTCAACTAGTAAATCGCTTAAATTTTGATCAATCTTGTCCCAATTACTAGGGTCATAAATGTTTAGAGGTCCACATTCAACATTGACATCTTCACTTTCACTAGATTCTACATTCCCCAAATCTTCATTCTCATTCTCATTCTCATTCATATGTTCACTAGGTTGTTCAATCACCAAATCATCATTCTCATTATTATTCACACAATGAGTAGGTTCTTCAATTACCAAATCTTCATCATCATTGTCATTTGAACCCAAAATATCTACTTGTTTCTTGGTACCAAAATATTTATCAAGTGCTCCCGATTGAGATTGAATTAATTGTTCTACTTTCATCCTCTTCTTTCTCTTTTCATTTCCAGAACTATACTTCCTAGGAAACATGGCTATAATCACAAACACTTTAATCCACAAATCACAAACACTTCAATCTACAAATCACAATTCACTGATCTGATAGCAAATAAATTATAAAAAAATAATTTAATGAAACAAAATTAGGGCAAACAAATTATTTAATTAAAACTGATAAATACCTAGGTAAAAAAATTAGGGCTAAATTATTTATTCCACTAAAATCTAATGGATAAAGAAGGTAATAAAAAAATTAGGGCAAATTTATTATTCCACTAATTGATAGAGAAAGAATATATAAAAAAAAAATTAGGGCAATTTTATTTAATAAAATCTGATAGTGAGAGAGAGGACTTACATGAGAGAGAGAGTGTGTGAGAGAGAGTGAATCGTCAGAGGAGGAGTGTGTGAAAGAGGGAGAGTGAGTCGCTCACAATGTGCTATGCTATGCTCTGCTCTGCGTCTGCCTGCCTTCAAGTTGGTGTACATAAAAGTCATTCATTTCATTTCATCACTTCGATTCGTTAAAGAAAGATTGAAAGCAGAAGCACTCACCACACTAGCAGTGCACTGGACATGTATTGCATATTGTATTTGTATGTATGGTTTGGGTTGGGCCTAAACACATTTTCAGTTTTTTTATTTTATTTTATTTATTTATATATTTTCATTTTAATAAATATGGGCCAAACACATTTATAATAAATATGGGCTAAATTATACATGGGCCCAATAAAACATTTGGGGCCTTTTAAATTGATTTAAAAAAAAAAAAAAAAAGTTGGGCCTATAACAATTTTTAAAATTTGGGGGCCCTATTTTTGGGCCTAAGGCACAAGCCTTACCTACCTTAGGGCAGGGCCGCCCCTCATAACAAGTAGGCGGCTGCCCTCTCCCCTAACTCTGGCTCTGAGGGCAAGCCGAAAACAGTGTAGACTATTGCCCTCCTTCTCTCTACGGGCAAGCTGGAGACTTGTGACCCATCTGGCCACACTTAAAACAAGTGAAACCTCCCTGAATACCTCTCCCTAAACCCGAACTCGAAATAGTAATGGTGGATCTAGAATGTGCTACCTGGGATTACTGTGGGTTAGAACCTCTCTGCTTTTTACTATCCCTATTCTCTCCCTGAACCTCCTGACTTCTCTGCCTAGAGCCCTTCATCCTTTCATCATCAATCTGAATCATGGTCTCTAAGTGAGTTCCCGCTTCCACAAGACGACCATAATCCCTAATCATGGACTCGACCACCTTGAAAAGGAGTCCGACCCTCAACCTTTTCTCAAACTCCAAACAACGGCGTTCCTCCATCGCTACCAACTCCGGTGCAAACCTCAACAAGCTAGTGAATATGGCCTCAAACTCAACCATTGGGGTGTTAAGCTGCTTGAGTTTCAAGAACTACTCCCTCAACATCTCCCTGACAGTGTGAGGCAAAACCTTTGTCTTGGAAGGCGTTGACAAAAGCCTCCCAAGTCACTCTAATGCATCCCCGCACAAACTTCCATCACTGACCCGCATCTCCTTTCAGCTGGAAGGATGCCAAGGGCACTCTCAACCCATTATCCTCAATGCCAAGCATCTTGAATGTCTTCACCATTTGCTCGAGCTATTCATCCGCTTTTAAAGGCTCTTTAGGATCCCCCAAAAACTTGTCCAGGTTGGACTAGAAGAACTCTCATTCAAGAAAGACGGCCCTATCTCAGCAACATGGGCCTGGACTTGATTCTCAACCCTAAGAATGTCCATGGATTCCCGCAAAGCTCCGACCATTTCATGGGCCAAAGCACCCATGGCCTGCTAACCAACCGGTTCGGCCACATTGGCCTGACTAACACCTTCTTCTTAAGTCGGAATCTCATCCGGTAACAGCACCTCATGCCATCTAGGCCTGCCACACCTACCACCACCACGTCCACGTCTTGACATCCTAATAAAGGTAACATCCAAGATTGGCACATTTACAAATGTGCCGAAACTAACTCACTCGTGTCCTAAAGCGACAAACAACAATTAATTCACTCTACATAAGCATGTAGTCACATAAACACATACGAATTTCTTTCCTAGATAATGATCATCCCGTGATATTGCTAGAGTTCCAATTAGAAATAGCAGTGATCAAGTGCTCTTCTAACAAGACTTCCAGAAACTCATAGACCCAATCAATATCTTAGAAAATAAATTTCATACCCATCTTGTCACATAAGCATGTTATCACATAGCATATCAAACATACAAATATCCCTATCAAACAAGATAAATCCATTGTAGTAAGAACCATTTTTCACGTACCTAAAGTATTCAAACCCCGTACACTCTGATACCAAGTTGTAACGCTCTGAAAATATAAATGATAAACCATGATGTATAATCAAATAAGACAATGCGTTTCCAAAATAAATATCCTTTCCATTTATATATGATTTGAATTATACAAAAGATGACACATGCATTCACACATTCACAAGCCCTAACCCTGAATCTGTAGCATGTGTCACAACAAGAGATATAACATGAAAGTAAAACAGATAACAAATGCCCTAAAGGCTTACAACTTTGCATGACAATGCTTGGTTACAACAAAAGTGGATTTAAATCCAATACAAATAAAGGCCCTTAGCCTGTACAAAGCATATATAACAATTAAACAAAAATCATCATCACCTAAAAATGTTTTTTCCACATAGGATGAGTCAAAACCCAGTAGAAATAATCCAACACAGTATATGAATCTTAACAAAGATATATGGTGAATGCATATCAAATGCTCGTGCCAAAACATTTATATCTTTTTCCAAAACCATGCAATGCAAGGTTAGAAATCATGATTCATAAATCGTTTCCTTTACAATAGAAAATAGGGCCGTGAATCACACTCTGGGAATCTCAAACAATACAACATTTTACAAAAATTTAGTCCGCGGGAAACCGTAAACCGGCACCCATGTAAACGTAGGTTATACAAGCACTACTCTTGCCATTTCACGGAAATTTTGTCCGTAGGATCAGCACCCATGTATACGCGCGGTTTTTAGGACTTTCACTATGGACACTCAGGCCAACTTATTTCAACGAGATGACACATACTTCCCAAATTCACCAATTTTCTCAAAACAATAAACATTGCCAATGTATAAACATGAAATAATGCTTGGTGCCAATGTATGAGAAAATAGTTTCAATTCTCTTAATTCTTATGCAATTTCTACAACAATCATAGCTTTCTTTCACCAATAGTCGAAAACAGATATCTCTAAACAGATAAATAATTTCCATAAAGATAAACTTTCCAAATTTCAAGATGTAAATGATAACACATATCCAACTCCACCATTCTCATCAATATCAACCCAATTTCACATTTCCAACATCAATTCCAATTATTTATACAAAATCAACATTTAAGACATTTAAGGGGGAAAAAAAAAACCCCCCTTTACTTCAAAATCAATTCCAAGTATCAAAATCAACCGTTTTATCACATCTCCACCTCATTTTCAATTCTACAACCAATTTCAAGAAACCATTTGAAAATCCTTTTTTTGATCTTTAAACCAAAACCCTAGGTTTGTTCAAAGATCCCCAAATCACAATATGGTCTTAAAGATAGCAAATACATAAGTTAAAAATCATAAAAGAGTGCGGAGGATTCCTACCTCAAGCTTAGAAGATGAAAAAAGGAATGTAGAAACGAAATCCAAACTTTTTCTGATTAGAACGAAGCTCTAGATGTGCTCTACCTTTTTCTCAAAGGTACAAGGGAAGAAAAACCAATAGATCTAGGCGTATTTGTAGAGAGAAGGTAAGTTTTAGAAAGAGAAAGAGAGAGTATCAACTTAGGGATTTGAAATGTTTAAAGAGAGAGAGAGCGAGATGAAAAAGTGATGTAAAAAGTGACATTTATGGATTGATATACGTGCAGACCACTCGAGTGTAAGAAGTGTCGCTCAAGCATCCAAACACAAGATGTGACTACTCGAGCGCAAGAAGTTGTCGGTCAAGCGTAAAATACAAACTCTCAGTGGTTTTACAGACAAAGAACCACCGCTCGAGCACAAGAAGTCTCGCTCAAGCGCAACAAGTTTCGCTCAAGCTAAGAATACCACCTCCTAGTAGTTTTGTAAACCTACAAAAGTACTGAGAGTTCACAAAGACCGCTCGAGCGCAATAAGTGCCGCTCGAGCGAAGGAGCAAAATTCTAGGCAACAACATTTTGAAAAACAAGCTACCAACCTCTTCCAAATGCAACCAACATATCCCAAAAGCCACACTCAAAGAGAAATAAGGGGAAAACAAGGCATGAACAACTATATAAGACAATGAAACCTAGATTCAGGACAACAAATGGGTCAGATCTAAACTAGAACCGCTATAAGTACAAGGCCTGATATCTGTCATGTAGTAGGATTGGTAAGTCGATTTCAATCCAATCTAGGTAAGGAACATTGGCAAGCAGTTAAAAGAATATTAAGATATCTAAAGGTACCAAGGGTTTAAAATTGTGTTTTGGTTTCTATGATCTAGAAATAAAAGGATACATTAACGTAGATTTTGCAGAAGATGCAGATGATATAAAATCTACTAGTGATTATGTGTTCCTATTTAGTGGAACAACAGTTTCTTGGTTAAGTAAGAAATAGAGTTGTGTTGCAAAGTATATTATGGAAGTTGAGTACATAGCTTGTAGCACAATGGTTAGTAATGTAGTCTGGATAAAGCGATTTGTTGGCAGTTTACAATTAGGTATACCTAATAAACCAGTCAATGTGTTCTATGACAATCAATATGCCATCTCATTAATAAAAAGTGGAGTAAATAGCTCTAAGGAAAAACATATTGATGTAAGTTATCATTATATTCAAGATATAGTGGAGAGACAAGAAATAAAAGTTGACTATATACCTTCAAAAGAGATGGTGGCCGACCCTATGACCAAAGAGTTGTCTCTGGAAATATTTAGAGAACATGTAGCTAATATGGGATTGAAAAATGCCTAGCTAGGTGATTTAGCTACTTATATAAGAGCATAGTCGGATGACTTTAGGGACACCTGGATAATTGAAGTTATGAAACTCTATCTTGCATAGAAACATCTGTTTGGTCAGGTAATAAGGTACAAGAACTGACAAGGTACGAACATCATAGTTAGCATGAGATGTAAAGTATATGATATGCAACATGCTGACTAGGTGATGTTGTCTGCTTGATCAGTAAAAAGTCGCTGATAAGGTGTGTTAAGGAAAACCTTCAGGAACAAGCCTTAGAAGGTAGTACTTAACAATAATTTCGGCTTAAGTCGACACATGAGGAATGTGTGTGCCTGAAATCAATGGTGATTGGGTATGGACTATGAACCCAACACTGAAAATTGATGTCGTTCACTTGAAATATAGTAAATTGAAGTCATCTGGAATGTGTTGTCAGTGGAAGAACACATTTGTACGGATGCGGTCAGATTGGTGGCAAAAACGTGTGCATGTATAGCCAGGTCACAATCGGACGTCGATCTATGAGGTAAATTCATAGATGAAAGTTGGCATGAGGCAACATTTTGCTACCAACATTTTGGTACCAAGGTAAACATGTCCAACTCAGGTTCTATCACATTGTTATAGTGTGATCAAGTGGGAGATGAAGGTATGAGAGATGATCACACCATAATTCGATGGACTCTGTCACACCTAATCAAACCTTGCTTGGTTGGAGAACCTTCCCACACAAGATGAAGCTGTTAGAATTGATGCAAATTCAAATCCTAAAGGACACAACTGTGTGAATGAAGGCACTTGTTCGAATGGTCTTAACCTTTAGGAATAGATGCATTCAACATCTACAAATAGGTGATGTTATCAGAGTGTATTTTATTTTATTTTATTTTTACTTCCAACTCTTTCATTCTCTTGCTTCCATTGTAGTCCGAATCTTGTGTGTGATAAATACCCTCATGGGAACTCCGGTCAATTTATCATTGTAAAGTTTATATTTCGGTTTTGTTGGCTTGAATTTTTCAAATTAGGATTGTTCCTCATCAGGGGATTTATTTAGGGGCCAACCTAAACTTTGTGTAGCAGTAAGTCGGAGCCTTTCCATGATTTAATAGACCGCTTTCACCAAAAACTGATGGAAATGCAAATGCCTTAGTTTTGCATGCAAATGTACCTTGGTCAAACATGTTATCCAATCTATTCTTATTTATACTCTCTTTCTTTAAATTGTCAGGCTTTTTTCTTAAACAACTTACAACTATTACTTGTAAATTCCTTTGGCAAGTGAATCGAGAGAAGGGTATTAATTGGCGTAAATGGATTAATGTGTGTCTTCCCAAGTGTTGGGGGGTTTTGGATTTCAGGAATTTGGGATGCTTTAATTAGGCCTGGCTTGCCAAATAAGCCTGGCGTATAATCAATAATTCGGACTCTCTTTTCTCCAAAGTTTTGACGAGCAAGTGTTGCCATTCCAATTCTTTTCTCTCAGCTAGGGCAGGTTGTAATGCATCTTGGGGCTGAAAAGTATTCTATGTGGTAGAGATCTTTTGAAATTTGGATTAAAATGGGTGGTAGGAAATGGAAAATCAATCAATCTCTACAAGACCAGTGGATCCGATCAATTCATAACCCTTTACAAGAGAGAGATTTCTCTAGTTATTTTTCATCACTTTCGCTATCACAGTTCATTGATGAAGAAAATCGTTCTTGGTGATTAGATCTTCTTCGAGTTTCCAAAAACATGCATTTCTCATATATTGGGGATTCATATCCTGACTCTTACACTTGTTTGGATTGAGAGATGAGAAAAGAAAATAAATAATTATGATTTGTTACCTTCTTGTTTGGATGGACTCTGATTAAAAAAGTAATTTTGGTTTCTCACTAAATCTCACCACTTTTGGAGAGAAACAAGACTCAAGTTTGGTGTGATTTGGTTTTCTCACTATTACTCACCTCATTAACCATCCAAACAACTGATGAGAAATCTCATTCTCTCCATTTCTTTTATTTTCTCACCAAATCTCTCAATCGAAACAAAGTGTTACAAAGGAGGACAAATTAATTCGGAGTCCAAATAAGAATGGAGTATAATTGGTTAAAACAGGGTATATGACGGTGGTAGTGAGGAACATTCAGTTCTCTTCTTCAGCCACTGATTTGCATTCTCTTTGGAATAAAATCTAAGAGCTACAAGTTCTCCCCAAACGGTCTCTTTTAATTTGGAAATGTTTGCATAACATCTTGGTAGTGAAATGGGTTCTTCTGCATCGGGGAATCAAGGTTGATCTGAAGTGCTCAAGATGCCAGGGCAATATAGAAACACTTGAACATACTTTTTTTGAATGTCCTACATCGCAACAGATTTGGCGTGGTTCCTCTCTTGAGTTGGATTTCACTTGTGGAGAGCCAACTACTTTCCTTCATTGGTGGCAGAATTGGTTGTTTTGTGTGAAAAATGTTGGTATCATCGTACCAACAATTTAAATTCTGTGGGCAATCTAAAAACAGAGAAATAGCTCTGAGTTTGGGACTTTCCTTTTAACCATCCCACACTCGGTTACCCTAGCAGAGGAGTTGCTGTGTTAGATGGCTCCATGACATCGTCTTAGTCTGCTAAATAGTATATCTGTTGGTAACAATGATGTTGATTCCAATAAAACTAGTTTCATACTTGTGAATTCTCTTTGTACTGATTCAGATTATCAGGTTTGGACCTTCATAATAGATGAATCTTGGAAGGCAACACATTGCTACGCTCAAAAGCATGGTCTCATTTGTGAACATGCTATTTTAGTAATTTTTTTTGTTAAACTATGAGATAAAAAAATTAATATATTTAGAATAATTTTTAAATTTTTTATAAAAAGATGTGTAAAAAGTAAAAAAAAAAAAAAGTAATTTTTTGACTTTTTTGTATCAGTGATTGGCTTTTTAATTTTTTAATAACTTTTTAACTTTTAAAGTAAAATAATGAATTACGAAACGAGACCTAAAATTAATCAACAGCCACATCGACTTCACCTGCCATCTCCTTTAATTGCGGACGCACAGGCATGTTTGAGTGCAATCAGATGGGCAGTGGACAATAGGATCTCATGCATCTCTATTACGCTGCGTTTCGGAAAATATTTTTTTATATTTTTTTATGTTTTGGTATAACAAAAAAATGAAAGTTAATAGAAAATATTTTTTATGGTTAATAAAAAATAAACTTATTTAGACAAGAAGTGTTTTTCAATTTTAGAAGGGAAATAATATTTTCCGGACTAAAATTTTACTAATATCACCACTCTCACCTCCACCACTACACTACGGGCCACCGCCACTATCACTGTTGCCGTCGCTCCATTACCATGCCACCACCTTCATCTCCACCTTTATTCCACCACAACCATTATATACAGATATTTTGTATGAATTTTATATATGGATATCATTACTTAATTTTTGGGCTAATTACACTTTTATCTCTATAGTTTGATTCAAATTTCACTTAGTCCCTTTATTTAATTTGAATAATTTGATCCCTACATTTTAAGTCTAATTTTTAAAATTTTCAAACCAAACAGAGTGATTAAATTAGGAAACTTGAAATTCAAAACACAAATTAACAAACTCAAGTGCACTTAAAAATGCTTACTTTTAAAATTTAGTGAGAAAAGAGGCAAATAAATAAACTTAAATAAAGGTAATGCTCTGTAGTTTAAAATTTGAGTTATGCTAGGAATGTCACGTAGTTTACCAAATTTTTAACTAATTCTTTTAAATAGGTGTGAGATTTACACATATGTGAATTTGTATGGATTCTATATTCATGTAAGAGGTTTTTTAAAAAAATTGATAAATTATTTAGAGTTTAGCATCTTCTTAAAATTTATTAGTTATCCAGAATAATGGAAGCTAATTGAAACGATAGGCTGTGTAATAAAATTTTGGGGTTTGGTGGGTTCGAGAATGAAACCACCGAAAGCAAAATCTCCGAAGAATTGTGGCATATTTCTGTGATTTGTAAGAAAGATATTGTTTAGGTATAACATGGTTTTTTTTTATTTATTATGAAAAAAATATATAACAAAAATGATGTAATTTAAATAAATAAGTAAATCAACAAATAGTTTATTTATGATGTTGGTGTTGCCAAAAGGGTCATTATATATGATTTCAATTTTGTATACATGCATTAATGGTATAGCAATCATTTTGGTTGGAACCATCGTACATTTTGAATACAGAATTTACATATTTCAATCAGTAGTAATTTTGTTTTTTTTGGTAGTGTTCACATTCTAAACAAAAATATATGAACAAATTTATTTATTATATATGAAAAATCTAGAAATCTCTTAGATGTTGATTTGCGATTATGTATCAATTTTAAGCAGTAAATAACAATCCCAATCAAACAATCAATCAAACAATCAAGACAAATCGACACAACAATTTTACGTGAAAAAACCACAATTGGACACATCCAATTATGATAAAAAACCACGGGCAAAAGTCACAAAACAATCCACTAAAAAAACATAAAGGAATTACACAAGTATACTCTTAATTACCTAGCGAATCCACGCCCGAATTGAAGCAACCCCAATGTGCCTCTTCCAACCCCGTCTTCACCTCGGAATTGTCTTGATAATGAGCCACTCCAGAATCCACCAAAGCTTCAGGCTCGAATTCTTCAGAATCCACCGAAGAACAACTCTCTCTTTTGTGTAGAACAAACAAATAATCCTCTGATGTATACTCTTTAAACCATGAGTTGAATACTCAATCAAAACATCAAAGAAAAACTAGTAAAATATCCCCAGATATAAACCCTAGAACCCAAGAAGAAGATCTGGAGGCGTAACCCTAGATTTGGAGTAACATGCAAATTTATAGAATCTGAAATCGCGAGGTCTGCTCGAGCGTGGGAATGGACGCTCGAGCGGGGACACTATATGACGTGTTCCACACCAGGATGTACGCTCGAGCGTGAACACATGGATCACAGTATTTTTGCAGACTCACTAAACTTCTGGAACTCAGCATTCTCCGCTCGAGTGGGGGAATGTCTGCTCGAGCGGACAGGAAACTTTGAATGCATTTTTGCATTTTGCTTCGGGGGCGTGGCCCCTCGACCCCGCTGTGGCGCTGCCCCGGACCCGCCAAGGGGCACTACCCCCTGGACCCCCGCGAGCTGACCGGGCAGCTCGATCCCTGTCATAATCAGCGAAGTGGCAATCTTGAAAGCATTAACATCACAAACTTCTCTGCAAGACACAATTCAGGTTGGATTTGCATCTAAACACTCATAGTCTCACTGAAATAAAAAGTGCAAAAACAAGTACAACTGAAAGGAGTTTTGTCAAATGGGATTGTCAAGGATAAAAACCTAACAATATATATACTGCATTCCTACTCTATTTATACTTCTTATAAGAATGCCTAAGAGAAAGGGCAAAAGACCATATGAATTTCATAGTAATCTTCTTTCTCCTTATTTTTCAGTTAATGAATTTCATATTTTTTGTAATGACTATTTCTTAATAGTTTTATTATTTCATATTTAATGTTGATGATATTTTTTTATACTACTAAAAACCGAAGCTTTTGCGACGGTCTTAAATGTTGCAAAAGGTTCACATATCGTCGCAAAAGGCTTTTTGCGGCGGAGTAGCGATGGGAAATGAGGGGTGGCGGAAGGAGGCATGATAAAAAGTATTTGCCATGGTTACAAACTATCGCTTTCTTGTAGCGATGGCTAATCAACGGTTTTTGCGACAGTTTAACCTGACACAAAAAAAAAAAAGAGAAAAAACTTCACTTTTAGTGACGATGTTGGTTGCCGTCCCCAAAACTTTTTTAGCGACGGTATTTGATGTCGCGAAAAGTATTATTAATGACGGTCTAAAATGTCACAAAAAAAGTAGAATTAAATTAATACCATATTTGCGGCAGTTTAAACCGTCGCTAATGATTTAAACTAATATGTTATATGCGACAGGTTAACTCGTCGCTAATAATATGTAAGGAAATAATGATTACATTAGTGACAGTTTATTATTGTAGCAATAAAATTATTTTCATAAAATCAATATATATTTTATTAATTCATTTTCTGTACAAATTATTAATACTTCTAAAATAAAATACATCTACATCCACATTCACATTCACATTCGCATTCACATCCACAAAATCATAAACCAAGAATAATATATATGTACCTTGTAATAATTGTCAACCAAATATTCTTTACAAAAATATATAAAACATCTTCCAACAACAATGATAATTTTTGGTATCCAAGAACTCAAATTCTTGTATCTGAAACAAAACAAAAGTATCGACAATATGAATAAAAAAACCATATATATTATAGCTTGTTTTGATATCAATAGTAAGCTCCAATATCAATATACGAAGATATCATCACGTACTCAAGGGTTGCATCTACAAAAAGAAACAAAAAAAAAAAAAAAAAATCATTATTTACAACATAATTAATTGAAAGCTTACGGAAAAAAGTTTTTAAAGGACAAGTTTTCACAAACGAAAATTAGGCTCTAGATTCAAAATCGGGAAACGAGAATCGGTTTCGAGTCCCATCTTTTTCTACAAGTCATTTGTGCCTAGTTAGTCAAGTGTGTCAAGTTTTGTTGACATCCGATGTTGTTTGACCATTTTAGTGTGTGTTCGAAAAAGAGTTTCTATAGGATAAGTTTTCACAAACGGAAATTAGGCCCCAGATTCAAAATCGGGAATCGGTTTCGAGTCCCGTCTTTTCTTACAAATCATTTGTGTCTAGTTAGTCGTGTGTGTCAAGTTTCATTGACATCCGACGCTGTTTGAGCATTTTAGTCAACTGGTTCGGAAAAAGAGTTTCCAAAAGACAAGTTTTCACAAACGGAAATTAGGCTCTAGATTCAAAATCGGGAATCGGTTTCAAGTCCCGTCTTTTTCTACAAGTCATTTGTGCCTAGTTTGTCAAGTTTCGTTGACATCCAATGCTGTTTGACCGTTTTATTATGTCAACCGTTTCTGAAAAAGAGTTTTTAAAAGACAAATTTCCACAAATGGAATTAGGCTCTAGATTCAAAACTGGAAATTAGTTTTATGTCCTGTCTTTTCCTATATGCCATTTATGCCTAGTTAGTCGTGTCTGTCAAGTTTTGTTGACATCCGACGCTGTTTATGTATCTTAGTGTGTCAATTGGTTCTATCTATTTTGCTATCATTGGTAATGCCAGACAAACTTATAAGATCAATATCACAATGTGCGAATATTAATTATAGCGATCCCGGTTTCCCTTTTCTTTAATTGTTGTATCCGGACTTAGGTTCCGTGGAGTTGGTTGTTGTGTATACCTTGTTTACATCCTTTATACTTTGTATTTGAGTCTTGGGTTGTGTTGGGCAGGTTTGAAACAGGTTGGTTGAGCTTAGAAACCAAAACTAGTTGCCCAGATTTTGGCCTGTCCGCTCGAGCAGAGCTTTTGACGCTCGAACAGGGGTTTTGACGCTCGAGCGGGAAAATCACCCATCCAGTATCTCCTCTGCAGTGGTGGACACTCGAGCGGAAGTTTGGACGCTTGAGCGGGAGTTTGTGTGTGACGCTCGAGCGGGGACCTGGTTTTGCAAAAGTACTGGGAGTGCATATCCGGCGCTCGAGCGGCGGTTTTGACGCTCGAGCGTGAGTCTGTGAGTGACGCTCGAGCGGGGGTTTCCACGCTCGAGCGGGGCGACTGGGTTAAGTCTCCGAGATCCGGGTTTTTGAATCACTTTTTCACATCCTTTTCTCTCTTTTACTTTTCCAAAACTCCATTGTTGAGCCTCTCTCTCTAGAACCTTGCCTTCTCTCTAGGTATTCATCTAGTTAGAGTTGTTTTCTCACATTTGGCCTTTACAAAAAAGTTGTTGATCGTCGAGAGCTATCTTTTGATTCAAGAATCTCGGGATTTGGAGCATTTCCGTTTTTCTTCATCTTCTTCGTTGGGTGTCAACTTTTGATGTAGGGATTCCTACTCACTCTTATGGTCTTTGACATAGATTTTTGGTTATTTTGATAAAGTGTTGAAGTTGGGTAATTTTGGGCTTAGGGTTTCAAAATGTTTAAAGGAGGGTTTAGTTATTTTGATTCTTAAATACGTATTTTGGGTTTCAAAATGAGGTTGTGGTTGTTGGTTGTTGATTTATGGACCATTGGGTCATTATTGGAAAGAGGAGTAGAAAACCCTAATTTGTTGTATAAATTAATTGGTATAATTAATTGGAAAAAGTGTTATTATTTGGAATTGAGTTGGAAATAATGAAATTGGCTCATTATATTGTAAAATGGTGGAGTTTGATTTATTAATCGCCCACTTTCGAAAACATTGATATTTTATCTGTTGGAGCTTTTATTATCTGTTTAGAAATAATTGCTTGGGCTATCGGTGGAGGGTAGTTTTGATTGTTGTAGACAATGCATGATGATTAGGCAAACTAAAACTAATCAATTGGATGTGTCATAGAGTATGACGGTTGATAGAATACATTAACGTTATGTATTGAGTGATTATGTATATGACCTATGTGTATATACTTTGTGTGTGTGAGAGGAGATAGGGGATGTACTCCACAGTTTAGGGGAAGATGGGGGATGGACCTCTAAACCGAATGTTGTTTGGGAGGAGATAAGGGATGGACTCCACTGATACAGTTTATAGGCTTGTCAGTTAATGTGTTGATATAGCTCATATGCTTATCTATGGAAGTGTTGATATAGCTCGTATGCTTGTCTGTTGAAATGTGGATACAGCTCATATGCTGATCCGTTGAAATGTTGATGTAGCTTATATGCTTGTCTGTTGAGGTTCGATACAGATTGTATGCTTATCTATTGAGGAATGGGAAACGTTTAATATGAATTGTTATTTCGTTTAGAGTGTGTGGCCAGGTTCTGAGCCACGATTATGAATTGGAGATTGGATAAGAAATGGAAAATGAAATGAAACATGGACATAGTGGTCATGTAATGGAATCCAGTTATGAATTGATTTATGGGAATTATACATTTATCAATTGTTAATGTCTTAGTTACTGCTCATACTGTGTTTAGCATATCTCTACTGGGCGTTGGCTCACCCTATATGGGACATTATTTTCAGGTACAGGTAGCATGCCACCTCCAAGGACATAGCTTGGATGATGATGAGAGTTGAAGACTCTTTTTGTTTATTTTGTTTGTATTACATGTATATCAAGCCAAGGGCTTTTTTTGTATAGAGTTAGTACTCTTCTTTTGTGTAACCAAGTGTTGACTTGGAAAGCTGTAAGCCCATAGGGCATTTGCTTTTGTTGTTAACATGTAATACTATTGTAAGAACTACTCTGATGAATAGAAATGGTTGGTTTCTTTTATATCAATGCATGTCTAAAGTGATGGGTTTTATGTATTATTTTGAGAGCGTGACAACTTGGTATCAGAGCGTACCGGGTTCGAATGCTTTGGGTACGTGGGAAGTGATTAGCATCACAATGGGTTTGTCTCGCTTGATAGAGACTTAGATGTAGTGTCATATGCTATGTGTTTAATTGATAACATGTTTATGTGATTATTTGGGTATGGGATTTAGTTTCTAGGATATTGATTGGATCCTTGGGTTTCTGGGAGTCTTGTTGGAAAAGCACTTGATCAATACTGTTTCTAACCGGAACTCTAGTAACGCCTCGGGACTGTCATTATCTGGGAATGAAATTCATAATTGCTTATGTGTTTATGTGCTTATGTGGAGTGAATTACAGTTGTCCATGCATTAGGACGCGAGTGTTATACCTTCGGCACATTTGTGAATGTGCTAATAGTCTTGGTTACCTTTATTAGGATGTCGGGACGAGGACGTGGTAGGCGTGGCAGGCGGGGTAGGCCGGAGATGCCTTTACCGGATGATATTCTGGCACCACAGAAGGGAGTTGGTCAGGCCAATGTGGCCGAGCCAGCGGGTCAGCAGGCTAGGAGTGCCTTGGCCCGAGAGATAGCAGGAGCTTTGGGTATTCTCAGAGCTGGGAATCAGGATCAAGCCCACATTACTGAGGCAGGGCCTTCTTTCATGAAGAGGGAGTTCTTCCGGTCTAACCAGGACGAGTTTGTTGGGGATCCGAAAGAGCCACTTAAGGCTGACAAGTGGTTGGAACAGATGAAGAAGACGTTCGAGACACTTGGCATCGAGGACGGGGCTTTGAAGGTGACCTTGGCATCCTTCCAACTGAAGGGAGATACGGGTCAGTGGTGGAAATACAAGAAGGGCAGTGTTGGTGGTGCATGGGAGGCTTTTGTGAATGCTTTCCAGGAGAAGTTTTTACCTTCAGCTGCTAGGGAGAAGCTGATGGAGCAGTTTTGCCAACTTAAACAGTAGGGTTTGTCAGTGGCCGAGTTTGAGGCTACTTTTACTAGCTTGTCCAGGTTTGCACTTGAACTTGTGGCGTCCGAGGAACACCGTTGCTTTGAGTTTGGGCAAAAATTGATGCGTGGACTCAAGCTGAGAGTTAGGGGGCCTCTTATTCGAGAGTATAGACGTTTGGTTGATGCTGCAGCTCATATGGAGATTATGATGCAGGAGGAGGATGAGGAGAAGCATAGAGGTTCCAAGAGGAGCCAAGATGGCCAAGGTGATGGCAGGAGACAGAGCGGTTTTAACCCTCAGCGGTCTCAAGAGGGTTTGCCTAGATCGACCTTTCCAGTGCCGAGTACAGGCTCGGGGAGAGGTAGTCATGGAGGCTTGACTTGTTTTGCATGTGGCCAGCTGGGTCACAAGTCTTTGGTTTGCCCGCAGAAGGGAGGGGGTCAGCGAGCTGCTTCTTCTTCAGCTAGACCTCAGGGCCAGAGTCAGGGCAAGAGCCAGCCTTTGTCTTGCTATCAGTGTGGTCAGCCCGGGCACCTGAAGAGGTTTTGCCCACAGTTGAGTGCCACTTCGGGAGCGTCTGGTTCTAGGCAGACGCAGAGTTATCAGCCAGCTCAGTTTGTGCAGGCCTCGAAGGCCAATCCGGGAGCTTCGTCATCCCAGTCTCTGCAGTAGTCTTTTGCTCCTAGAGGTGAGCAGGTGGATCAAGGGCCTACAGGGCGCGTGTATGCTGTTACCGCGCAGGATCTTGTACCGGCTCCATCAGTTGTGAGAGGTACCTTTCTGTTTTGCAACTCGGTTGCTAGTGTATTAATTGATACGGGTGCGTCTCATTCTTTTGTATCTGTTGTATTTGCATCTATGTTGGAGTTGGAGTTGGAGTTAGCACTATTAGCATCTCCTATATGTGTAGTATCACCTGTTGGGGGTGAATTGATTTTGAAACACGGATGTAGAGGTTGTGTTATAGAGGTCGCCGACCGTAGGCTTCCTTTTCCCTTTGTTGTTATGCCCATGAAGGGTTTTGATGTTATTTTGGGTATGGACTGGTTATCGTCATACCGGGCTGTTATCGATTGCTACCGCCAGAGGGTTACAGTTTGTACCTTGAGCGGGGAGTGTTTTCATTTCTTGGGGGATCGGGTTGGTAGTGTGTTGCCACCGATGTATGATCTGCGAGGGCAGAGTGAGCTTAGTGGTCTACTTGCTAGCTTCATGAGTGGTGAGTGTGATGAGACCCGGATTGTATTGCCAAGGGTGGTTTGTGAGTATTCGGATGTTTTTCCCAAGGATCTCGTTAGTTTGCCACCTCACCGAGAAGTAGAGTTCTTTATTGATTTAGTGCCCAGCACGACGCCGATTTCTATGGCACCTTATCGTTTTACCCCAGCCGAGTTGAGTGAGTTGAAGATTCAGCTCCAGGAATTGCTAGATAAGGGCTTTGTTTGCCCTAGTGTTTCACCGTGGGAAGCACCTGCCCTCTTTGCCAAAAAGAAAGATGGTGCCTTGAGACTTTGTATCGACTACTGGAAGTTGAATCGGGCTACGGTTAAGAATAAGTACCCTATGCCCCGTATTGATGATTTGTTTGACCAGTTGAAGGGTTCCCGTTGTTTCTCTAAGATAGATTTGAGATCGGGTTACCACCAGTTGAGGGTCAGGGAGGAGGATATTCCGAAGACGGCATTCCATACGTGTTATGGCCATTATGAGTTTCTGGTGATGCCATTTGGGCTTATCAATGCACCGGCAGTCTTTATGGACTTGATGAACCGGATCTTTCGGGAATTTTTAGATCGATTTGTGGTCGTTTTCGTGGACGACATTTTTATCTATTCGCCTTCTAAGGAGGAGCACGGGGAACACTTGAGAGTGGTGCTCGAATTGCTTAGAGCCCATAGGCTGTATGCCAAGTTTGGGAAGTGTGAGTTTTGGCTAGGAGAGGTCAAATTCTTAGGCCATGTGGTATCCGGGGAAGGGGTGTCTGTTGATACATCCAAGGTTGAGGCAGTGCAAGACTGGGCACGGCCTAAGAGTGTTTTTGAGATCCGTAATTTTCTGGGATTAGCTGGGTATTACCGCCGGTTTGTGAAAGATTTCTCCACGCTAGCTTCGCCGTTGACTAGATTGACGCGGAAAGGGGTCAAGTTTGTGTGGAGTGAGACTTGTGAAAAGTCGTTTCAAGAATTGAAAGTTAGATTGACCACCGCTCCAGTTTTGATTATCTCGGAGAGAGGGTTGGGCTATACGGTTTATTGTGATGCCTCAAGAGAGGGTTTGGGTTGTGTATTGATGCAAAAGGGGAAAGTGGTAGCTTATGGCTCACGTCAGTTGAAAATACACGAGAAGAATTATCCTACACATGACCTAGAGTTAGCAGCAGTAATCTTTGCCTTGAAGATTTGGAGGCACTACCTTTATGGTGAGAGGTTCGAGGTGTTCTCGGACCACAAGAGTTTGAAGTATCTGTTTACACAGAGGGACTTGAATTTGAGGCAGAGAAGGTGGATGAAGTTCATTGAGGATTATGATTTTGAGTTGCACTATCACCCGGGAAAGGCCAATGTTGTGGCCGATGCCCTTAGTAGGAAATCCATTAGTGATGTAGCTTGTATAGCCATCCAGGAGTGGGAGATGTTGGGCGCACTTGGCGAGTTTGATTTGCTTCTGGGTGAATCTGTTGAGGCTGCGACCTTGTTTTCTGTAGTTGCACAGCCTACACTTGTGACTCGACTGTTAGAGGCACATAGAGGTGACCTTGAGGTAGAATCCCTCCGAGAGAAGATCTCCACTGGGAAGGTTGAGAAGGGTTTGACAGTGTATCCCGACCTGAGTGTGAGATACCGAGACTGTCTGTTTGTGCTGGAGTCTTGTCGAGAGGAAGTACTCCGAGAGTTTCACCATTCACGTCTTGCAGTGCATCCGGGAGGCACTAAGATGTATCGGGATTTGGGTCGCCAGTTTTGGTGGCGGGGTATGAAAAGAGATGTGGCAGTTTTCGTGTCGAGTGCCTTACTTGTCAGCAAGTGAAGGCCGAGCATTAGAGGCTAGCGGGTTTGTTGCAACCCTTGCGTATTGCCGAGTGGAAGTGGGAGCATGTCACTATGGACTTCATTGTAGGTCTTCCGAGGACTCAGCGGGGTAGTGATGCTATTTGGGTAGTTGTAGATCGGTTAACTAAGTCGACGCACTTTATTCCTATGCGCATGAGAGATTCGGTGGATCATCTCGCCGACTTGTATATTCGGGACATAGTGAGGTTGCACGGGGTCCCAGTGACGATCGTCTCAGATAGAGATCCTCGTTTTACTACTAGGTTGTGGCAGAGTTTGCAGAGTGCCTTGGGCACTCAGTTGACCTTTAGTACGGCTTATCATCCTCAGACTGACGGGCAGTCCGAGCGTACTATTCAGATCCTCGAGGATATGCTTCGGGGTTGTGTCCTGGACTTCAGTGGGACGTGGGAGAGGCACTTGCCATTGGTAGAGTTTGCCTACAACAACAGTTTTCAGTTTGAAATGTTGATTATATATCCATGGGTGATGCACCTTTGTTGGGTCTGGAGTTGGTTAGGGAGACGACGGAGAAAGTTGAGCTTATCCGTAGGAGGCTTGTTACAGCCCAGAGTCGCCAAAAGAGTTATGCCGACCGTAGGAGGAGGCCTTTGGCGTTTGAGGTAGGTGATCATGTCTTCTTGAAAATATCACCTAGGCGAGGTTTGATGAGGTTCGGGAAGAGCGGGAAGTTATCCCCTCGGTTTATTGGTCCCTTTGAGATCCTTGAAAGGATTGGGGAAGTTGCTTATCGTTTGGCTTTGCCACCGCAGTTGTCTGGGGTTCATGACGTGTTTCATGTTAGTATGCTTTGGAAGTACGAGCCGGATCCGTCCCATGTGTTGGATTGGACCGATTTAGAGGTAGATGAGGATGCCTCATATGAGGAGAGACCGGTTCAGGTCTTGGATAGGGGGGATGAAGTCTTGCGAGGCAAGACCATTCCCTTGGTAAAGGTTTTGTGGAAGCGTCACGGAGTGGAGGAAGCCACTTGGGAACGTGAGTTGGAAGTCCGTGAGAAATATCCGGATATGTTTGCTGATGTGTAATCATGTAATGAAATTTTGTAATAATATTGAACTTTGAGAGCATTATATATGTCTTAAGTTGTAAAACATTGTAAATGTTTTGGTAAATGGAAGTTGTTTTAACATTGTGTATGTTAAGTATATTGTGGAACTGCAAGCATGATATTAATGTTGCATGTGTTATGGAATTGTGGAAAACGAATTGAAATTGGTAGATTTCAAAGAAATGCATGTTGATAATGCAGGTTGTTATGTATAATGTGAAATGCAGATTGACCGGTAATGGGTCGGAATGTTTAATATTATGTCGTACTATTGTTGGAAATGGAGAAAACTTGTTTTTGAAAAAAACTTGTGTTTAATTTTGGGAACAAAATTCTTTAAGGGGGGAGGTTATAGCGATCCCGGTTTCCCTTTTCTTTAATTGTTGTATCCGGACTTAGGTTCCGTGGAGTTGGTTGTTGTGTATACCTTGTTTACATCCTTTACTCTTTGTATTTGAGTCTTGGGTTGTGTTGGGCAGGTTTGAAACAGGTTGGTTGAGCTTAGAAACCAAAACTAGTTGCCCAGATTTTGGCCTGTCCGCTCGAGCGGGGCCTTTGTTGTTGCTTCTTCGCTCGAGTGGGAAAATCACCCATCCAGTATCTCCTCTGCAGTGGTGGACGCTCGAGTGGAAGTTTGGACGCTCGAGCGGGAGTTTGTGTGTGACGCTCGAGCGAGGAGTTGGACGCTCGAGCGGGGACCTGGTTCTGCAAAAGTACTGGGAGTGCGTATCCGGCGCTCGAGCGGCGGTTTTGACGCTTGAGCGTGAGTCTGTGAGTGACGCTCGAGCGGGTGTTTCCACGCTCAAGAGGGGCGACTGGGTTAAGTCTCCGAGATCCGGGTTTTTGAATCACTTTTTCACATCCTTTTCTCTCTCTTACTTTTCCAAAACTCCATTGTTGAGCCTCTCTCTCTAGAACCTTGCCTTCTCTCTAGGTATTCATCTAGTTAGAGTTGTTTTCTCACCTTTGGACTTTACAAAAAAGTTATTGATCGTCGAGGGCTATCTTTTGATCCAAGAATCTTGGGATTTGGAGCATTTCCGTTTTCCTTCATCTTCTTCGTTGGGTGTCAACTTTTGAGGTAGGGATTCCTACTTACTCTTATGGTCTTTGACATAGATTTTTGGTTATTTTGATAAAGTGTTGAAGTTGGGTAATTTTGGGACTTAGGGTTTCAAAATGTTTAAAGGAGGGTTTAGTTATTTTGATTCTTAAATACGTATTTTGGGTTTCAAAATGAGGTTGTGGTTGTTGGTTGTTGGTTGTTGATTTATGGACCATTGGGTCATTATTGGAAAGAGGGGTAGAAAACCCTAATTTGTTATATAAATTAATTGGTATAATTAATTTGGGAATAGTGTTGTTATTTGGAATTGAGTTGGAAATAATGAAATTGGCTAATTATATTGTAAAATGGTGGAGTTTGATTTATTAGTCGCTCACTTTCGAAAACATTGATATTTTATCTGTTAGAGCTTTTATTATCTGTTTAGAAATAATTGCTTGGGCGACCGGTGGAGGTAGTTTTGATTGTTGCAGACAATGCATGATGATTAGGCAAACTAAAACTAATCAATTGGATGTGTCATAGAGTATGACGGTTGATAGAATACATTAACGTTATGTATTGAGTGATTATGTATATGACCTATGTGTATATACTTTGTGTGTGTGAGAGGAGATATGGGATGTACTCCACGGTTTAGGGGAAGATGGGGGATGGACCTCTAAACCGGATGTTGTTTGGGAGGAGATAGGGGATGGACTCCACTGATACAGCTCATAGGCTTGTCAGTTAATGTGTTGATATAGCTCATATGTTTATCTATGGAAGTGTTGATATAGCTCGTATGCTTGTCTGTTGAAATGTTGATGTAGCTTATATGCTTGTCTGTTGAGGTTCAATACAGCTTGTATGCTTATCTAATGTCTTAATTACTGCTCATACTGTGTTTAGCATATCTCTACTGGGCGTTGGCTCACCCTATATGGGACATTATTTTCAGGTACAGGTAGCATGCCACCTCCAAGGACATAGCTTGGATGATGATGAGAGTTGAAGACTCTTTTTGTTTATTTTGTTTGTATTACATGTATATCAAGCCAAGGGCTTATTTTATATAGAGTTAGTACTCTTTTTTTGTGTAACCAAGTGTTGACTTGGAAAGCTGTAAGCCCATATGGCATTTGCTTTTGTTGTTAACATGTAATACTGTTGTAAGAACTACTCTGATGAATAGAAATAGTTAGTTTCTTTTATATCAATGCATGTCTAAAGTGATGGGTTTTATGTATTTTTTTGAGGGCGTGACATTAATTATTAAGATTGGTTAAACAAACTAGTGCCATATTATACAATAAAATCATTATATTTAAATACGAACTTATTATTGAAAATATTTTTGCAATCCAATGTCTATTAATAACAATTAAATTACATAGAGATAAGAAACAATATAATATTGAATTCCCAAATTGGGTTTGTATAATCTATTTTGAATTACATTTTAAGTTTTGTTCCAATTAAAGTATTAGGGTTTCTATTACACACTGATTCAGACCATTTACATATTATTTCATAATCGCATATACATACATAATTTCTAGCAACATTGCAAAGTCATAGAAATAGATTTGCTAGAGAAGTACTGATTTATCAAACCTAGTAAAAGAAGAATGATGAAGAGAGAGAATGAGAAATGGGTAGTTTCCCTTACCTTGTTGAGTTTGAGATTTTAAGGGTTTGAGATTGAATTGATGGATAAATTGAGCCGAGGAACTAGGTTGGCACCGATAAGCACACTAGCACACCATCAAGAGTTGATGAGAAACCAACGTAGCAAGGAAAAAACAACTAAACAACAAGACAAAAGGGTAGCCCAAACACGAGTACGTCAGATAGCCAACACCAATGAAAACAGCAGTCCAATAAAGTCAAGCAAAAACTAAGCAAACTACACCGCACTCAGCCAAAGCACTAAGTAAAGCATAGCAACACATAGGAAGAGCATACCACAAAACCAAATCATACTCCAGCTAGCTCACTCCCATCTGAGAAAACTTCTACAGCCTGATTGGAGATCCAATGCTCCTCACCTGTTGCAAATTATGCACCATCTCATTAGCTAAATAAAAATATCCTTTTAATTGAGACTTCACCCAAATGGCCACCCTAATTATGATAAGATCACACAGTTCCTCAAAATTTGGTTGAAGATTATTGAACATGCACTCAATTTACTTTAGATTTTCACATGGAAATGTTGAAGAATTGAGGTAGTGTTTGGTACACTAATCACTGGAATGAAGAGCAATAAAAAGTCATTCCATCAAAATGTTAATTCCCATGTTTGGTTGACTAAAAAAAATAATTAAAAATACATTAGAAATGGGATCATCATAATGTGCAAAGTACATCAACGCCATGAAATTGCTGACCAAAAACAAATATAAAAAACAAGTCAAGAAAATTTAAATCCAAAAGGAACAATTCATCTAAGGTCAGTCAGTCAACAAAGAACGCAAGACAAGGAAGTAAAACATGGTAATAAAAGTAAACAGTTGTAACTGACAAGATCCAAATCTAAGATTCACAAGCACAAACACGAGGAAAAAATAATAGGGCAAGTTAATGCTATTCTATTCTACTTTGCCTATACCTGTGAACCATAGTTTTCAAATATGTATGCATGGCATATTTTCTGATTGACAAGTATACCATGTCATGACAGTGCCAACAGAAAGATTCAATATATTACTGACCATCATGCTAGACCTAGATGTACTAGTAGAAGCACCTGACTCCATTTTAAGTTCAGTAGCAACACTACCTGATGACGTACCGGTAATAGGAGAGCTTATGAGCATAGATCTGCAGCCATTAAATCCAGGTTTCAAACCACAGAACATGGCAAGGGAATGTCGTGTGGATTTGTATGAATTTAAGAACATGATAGGGGAAGTCTAATATCTACAGATATGAATGATAGTGGTCATATTTGTGCATCTACATCAATATACACACATATTTGATGACAACTTCTATGAACAAATGAAGATGTCAACGAAAGGACATGAATTTATTTAATTTAACTGAGTCTATAACCCTTGACAGAGCAGCATAACAAAAATGATTCATGTAGCCAACCTAACTTGATTGGGACACAAGGCTTAGTTTGGTTTGGTTTGGTTGTTACAGTAAATTACTATGTGAAAGTAGTATTTTTCTCTTATTAAAGATGAAGGGTCAAAGAATGTTTGTACGCAAAGTTGTTGATGGCTGACAAAGGGTATAGGTGTGGTGATGATGGCGATGACAATAGAGGAAAAAATGAGGTGGCCCTTGGCAGTGACAGACACTGAATAAATGAAGTAGTGCTGATGATGACAACAATTAAATTATTGAACTTTAAGCTTATTTCAGAACAACATTTCAGGAATCATTACTTGACCAGAATCTCAAAAATCACCTTTCATAAGTTTCTTCTTCACATGAATTTCCAGATGAAGAAAGCCAATCCACGTCCTAAAAATTTGAGCAGTGGAATGAATCTCGATGTCCATCCAAACAAACACGATCATTTTCCAGCCATTGGTTCTGCTGCATATCTGGAAAAAGCTGGCTACTAGATATGGAGGACGTATACCTACACAAGACAGCCAATTAATTAGAGGAATGCTGCAATTATTAAATTATATAAGTGTACAATGTGAGATATAATTGGCCATCATATCGCATACCACACCATATGTTCAACACTAATTGACACACAAACAGTGACTTTAACTTCCAAGAGAAGTCAAGCTATGCATGGAAAACAATACTAGAGAGACGTTTTAAATATAAGATGTATTCAATACAATATTCAAGCTTCAAATGTTTATCATATATGATAAGCTCATTTGGTATTTGAAATTACTCATTCAATTTTCAAAAGATAGTTTAAATGGTAATCAAAATCCACATGTTTTTGTTAGATGATACTTTAACAGTTTCAAATTCACCATTCATATTATCTGGGTAGATTATTTGTCCACTCATGATGAATCCAGCAAGTTAAAGCTTTAGTGCAGCTACACTTTCTGAATTTCATTAACTTTATGGTCACCTGGCATTTGGTCTAAAATAGCTCCACATCTGAGCCAATCCAGTCCAATTGGCTAGTCCAAACTGGTTTTTTGACAAATTGACGACTTTGGAACATTATATTTTTATCAGAGCCTTTCTACTTTATTCTTCAAAGAATTATGTAAATTAGATGGTCAATTTTTGCCATTATATTAGGTACAGTAAATCAAATAATGGGGAAGTCCAATTGCACTTGTAGAGAACAAAGTTAAATGATAAAGGAGCTCCTTCAGGTACCAGATTTAACAAAGTGATGTAAGCTCACCTTGAATAAGATAATTCACTTTCACAAGTTGAGATTTTTGGAGTTGACTTTGAAAGACCTTGCGTCTGATCAGGCAAAGGCTAATTGTGATATTGATTTTGTCAAACATCAGTGGCTTTAGTGGGTGAATTGCTTTCACAAAGAATGTTGTCATTTGACAATGACCTCTTTAAAAATGTCCTATACACATACAAAATGTAGACTTATTAAACATTTTGAAAGAAACCTCATTTTGTGTCATATAGTTTAATAGATATCATATCACAAATATAGTATTTCCAACATGCTTACATACATAGTAATGGATGAACTTAAAAAAAGCATTCAAAGAAGATATCTCCAGTGTATAAAATTTGCAGATGATACAAATTTAGTTGACGAAACAAGAGAATGAGAAAACTTTAAGCTAAAATTGTGGAGAGATATTTCAAAATCTAAAAGTTTATATTTAAGTAGGACTAGGATAGAATATAAGAATTGTAACTAGCAAAACTAGAAATAGGGAGGAAGATAGAGTACAAATTGGTGGGTTTATAGAGTTTAACAAAGAAGTCTTCTTTAGCATCAAGGTTTTTATCTCTAACATTGCATTAAAGGAGGCATATAATTCACGAGCCTGCTGAAGCTTTTCCTGCATATTAAGCAGAAGTGAATGCATTTGGTTAATTTAGTTAAGATTCATAAAAGAAAATGTGACAGAACTAACCAACCATATTATTTCCATACCACATTTCTTCTCATTACACCAAAATAGAGAACCATTACAGTGAACCAAATTGATCCCCTTACAGTGAACCAAATTGATCATAAATCTTCCAAAAAGAATTTTGCTACTCTAATTTATTCTTTGTATTTTGTGGAACTGATTTAATTAAATTTGCTTCTTAAAGATTATCCAACAACCTGGTATAGCTATTCAATTTAAAACACTAACCAAAGCAAAAAAAATTAACAAATTATTCTTCTATATACAAGTAGATATAGAGAGATACAAACAAGACCTTACATATGAAAATAGGAATCCTTTATATATATATATATATGTATATATAAACACCAAAATCCAACTCATTCCCAACAAGCAACACACATCCACAAAAATTACCCCAAGAAAATCAAAGAAAAATATCATAAAAAAAAAAAAAAAGGAGAAGAAGGAAATCAAATAATACTTCGAACTTGAATTCTCTCACTTTCAGTTTCATGCATAATGACAATCTTTTGTAATCCTTTAATTTCAAACCAAACACATAATTCGTATTAGAAAAATACTACAATAATAGTTTTATTTACAAATCGTATTTCTTGCATAGAGTTTTTTTTTTCCTTCTTGGTAACCTATTTTGTTCAATTTTCTTAAGGAAATACTACCATGCGCAGTCCACTATCATAAGAAACTTGAGAATTTTTTGAGGTGAAGTTATGAATTTTTATAGTGTTTGTTACGAATAATTGTAGTGTAATTCTAAAGGGCCATGTAAGAAACCTCGTGAGACCAGGTTGAACCCAATAAACCATGAACAACATTTCCAAGAAAATAAGAGAGAGACAATCTGAAGAATGACAAAAAAATATGGAAGATTAGAAGAGGAGGGAGTAAATTACCTGCAGAGCCAATTGAGGAGGGAATCCCACAACCCCATTTCGGAGAAAACGAGAATTTCAGATGAATCGAATGGAGTTGTCAAGAAAACCCTTTCTGTTTTTGTTTTTGAGTTCTGAGAAAGCAATCAAAGCAAAACAAAGCAAATCATCATGTTCTGTAAATTGAATTGAAGAAAAAGAGAGATCTGAAACTGCTTATACATATATACATATATATATATATGTATAATATATATGAGAGATAAAAAGAGAGAAAAGAGAAATAAAATTAGGATTTTTTATTCCCCTACTACATTCCGCCCCTACTACACATCTCAATTGCCACCTTTGTCGATTTTAGCCTCTAACTTTGGCCAGCGATCTCAATGTCAAACCCCTTCGATTGCGTCTCCTCGATTTCAGAGAATGGTTGTTGGTTTGCGATGGTGATATCAATGGCGATGGTCATCGTGTGCTCATGTACCAACGGTGGTAGAGAGAGAGAGAGAGGGGGGCGGAGCAGATGGAGGGCATGACAGAGAGACATGAACAAGGATCCCCTCATTGACTCTCCTACTTCACTCCTTATCTAATGGGCCATTGGGTCCACTTTTGGGCCCAATTTCGATCATTCGAACTGTTCACATTTTAAAATTTTCCATGTACATCATACCTGTAAAAAATCAAATTGATCGAATACCAGAAGAACTAAAAATCGTTTATTAAAAAAATTTAATAAATAGTTTTATTGTTTAATAAAACTTTTAGTTCACGTGGTTTTTATATCCGATTGACTTGATTTTTTACAGGTATGATATACATGACAAATTTTAAAATGTTAATGATTCGGATTATCAAAATTTGACCCAATAGCCCATCAAGTAGGAAATTAAATAGGGGAGTCAAGGCGGGGATCCTTGCTCGAGAGACATAAGCGTGATAGAGATAGAGAATAAGAAGCGTGTTTTTTTTTTTTTTTTGGTCCATTAGCCACGACACAACAAAAGGCATGAAAAAAAAAATCTTTTTGCAACGGGGATAGAAAGCCGTCTAAAAAAAAAAGGTCTTTTACAACGGTTAATGGTTTGCCATCGCAAAAACAATCTAACATATCCTTTCCTCTTTTCGAGACAGGAATTGATGTCGCAAAAAGTGACCATTAGCAAAGGAATATTAACCGTCGCAAAAGGTTACTTTTTGTGACAGAAAATATACCGTTATGCCATATACCCATTTTTCTAGTAGTAATTATAGTCATAATTAGATTTTGCTAAATATGGTCAATTCTTATTTGCTCCAAATTTAACGGAATGATCAATTATGAAAATCACAAGAGTCGGTCCTGAGATGTTATAGCGACCCTAGTCTTTTCCCATTTGGTTGTTGTATTCGGACTTAGGTTCCGTGGATCCTGTTGTTACATAATTGTGGTTGTCGTCCTTTAATTTCTTATTTCTAAGTTATGGGATGCATTGGGTGGTTTGTTACAGGTTGGGAGTGTTTGGGAGCAAAGGGTTGCTGCCCAGAATTTTGGTCCTTCGCTCGAGCGAGTAGTTTGTCGCTCGAGCGAGCTCTTTGTTTTTGGTCCTTCGCTCGAGCCAGGGTTTATTCGCACGAGCGAGCGACTGCGTCTGGGCTTAAGACCTGAGAGCTATGTTTCTTGGCTCGAGTGAGATTTCCTTCGCCCGAGCGAGCGAGATGTATGTTTTCGAGTTCTTCGCTCGAGCGAGAATTCTGTCGCTCGAGCATGCTTCTGGGTTGCAGACCTGAAGCTTTGAGTTTTTGGCTCGAACGAGACTTTCTTGTGTCTGGTCGCTCGAGCGACCAATCCTTTGCTCGAGCGAGCCTGTTTTATATAAATACGCAGCAGCGGTTTTAAATACACTTTTTCAACATCTTTTGATTTCAAAACCCTAGGTCCGTGTTCTCTCTCCCTCCACTCACCTTCTCTCTTAGGTTTCATCTATTTTTAGGGTGTTTCTACCCTAGGTTCTTTGTTAAAAAGATAGAGGGTCACGAGGGCTTTACTTTAATCTGAACGTTTGGCGATTTGGAGCATTTTGGATTTTGGTCTCCATCTCCTTTTGAGTTCTTCACTTCGAGGTAGGGATACCCTACTCCATATTATAGGTTTTGTCCTAAGTTTTGGTCATTTTGATATGTTGGTTTTGTTTGGTAATTTTAGGGTTCGATTTATAATTTGAGAACAATGGGGTTTTTCATATATTAAACGTCATATGTTTGTAAGTCATGAAAAATGACACTGATAGTGTTAAATTGAGAAAATTGAACCTTAGGGTTGATTTTGAGGGAAAAGGGGAAAAACCCTAATTGTTGTAACAAATTAATTTGTATAATTAATTTTGGAAAAAATGTGGAATTAAGTTTAATTCATGGAATTGGAGAATTAAGAGATTAAATGGTGTAGTTGGATAATTTAACCACTCACCTATGAAAATGTTGAGTTTATATTTGTTGATACATTTATTTCCTGTTTAGAAATAACTGTTTTGGGCTATCGGTGGAGAATAGTCGTGATTGTTGTAGACATTGCATGTTGATTAGGGAAAACTGAAACTAATCACATTGAATGAGTCATTGAATATGACGGTTGAATTAATACAGCAAATACGTGTATTGATTGAATATTGTGTATGACAAGTGTTTAATACATTGTATATGCATATTGTTTTGGAAGAGATATGGGATGTACTCCACGGTTTGGGAGGAGATAGGGAATGGACTCCTAAACCGGATATTGTTTGGGAGGAGATAGGGGATGGACTCCATTAGTACAATAAATATGTGTACTTATTGATTTATGAAAGTGTTTCAGTATGAGCCTTAGTCTTATTTGAATTGTTGATATTGGAAGTAATGTTGATGTGAGATGTAGTCTCATTTTGTAGTTTGGCCAGGTTCTGAGCCAAGTCTGTATAAATGGAAAGTTGAATAATAACGGAAAGTGAAACATGTCAGGGACATTATTGTCATGAAACTGAATTGTGTTATAATTGATTTTTAAAGTGTTAACCATCTATCGAATGCTATTGCTTTAGTCAATTTCTATATTTGGTTTAGTATATTTCTGCTGGGCTGTGGCTCACCCTATACGGGAACATCATTTTTAGGTCCAGGTGATATGCTACCTCCAAGGACTTAGCTTGGAAGGATTTGGATTTGAAGACTTGTTTTATTTGTTAATTGTTTTATTTTGATATTACATGTAAACTCAAGCCCAGGGCTTAATTTGTAGTTGAGTTAGTACTCACGTTTTGTGTCCAAGTGTTGGCTTGGAAAGCTGTAAGCCCGTAGGGCATTTACTTTCGTTGTTACATGTAATGTCTTTTAATAAGAATACTCTGATGAATGTTTTATTCTCTTATGTTAATACATGTCAATGTTATATATATATTATGGGTTTATTTTGAGGGCGCTACATTTTGGAGACTCAAAGCTACCTCCACCAAGATGAGGCCTTCTTTACATTTTCACAATTATATATTTGCTCACTACTCAATATTGAAAAAGAAATTTTTTTTTAAAAAAAATATCTAAATTCACATTACTTGGTTTTCAATTTTCAAAAGTAGTTTTTCAGTTTTTAATTTTTTTTTTTTTTTTTTTTTTTTACAAGTTGTATTATCTTTAGTGAACTTTTCATATTTCAATTATTTTTTATTTTTTATTTTTTAGATGCACTTTCTTTAAATGTATATGTAGTTAAAAAGTAAAATATTTTATTTTTTTTAATTTGGAAAAAAAATAAGCCCTCAGACCAAAAGACCAAAATTGGATTTTTAAAATTTTTTTTTTTTTATCCAAAAGTCCAAGCGTTCATTTTCTTTGTCCACAAGGATAGACTTAGGCCAAATGACCAAACTAGCTATCCTTTTATATGTCATATACACGGTCTAAACCTAAGACCAGCTCTAATGCTTACTCAAACCTGTCATCAAATTTGAATTTGATGAAAAATGGCTCATTTTCCTGCTCCAACAATTTCATCAAATAGGTATCAAATTTAGGATTTCATTTTTTCTTTCATCAAACTAAGGACCAATGTGTTTTTCATCAAATCACTGTTCATTGCCGTTGGATTTTCACCACCTGATGTTCCCCGGATGTCTCTCGAATGACCACCTCAAAGCAAAAATTTGTGAAAAATTTACACTAACCGGTCGACTAGCCGGACATGCTCTCGGTCGTCTGCCTGATCGATCCCCCGGATGACCACCTCAAGGTAAAAATTTGTGAAAAATTTACAATGGTTGGTCGACTAGACGGACATCTGCCTGGTCGACTGTTGTTCTAGTAAAGCTTCACAACCTCTATTGGAGCACTTGATATCAAATTGACCTTTTACTCAAATTTGGTAAAAAATTTGATGTATCGTTGGAGCTTCTCTAGTAAGACTCACACTTCCCTCTCTCTCTCTCTCTCTCTCTCTCTCTGCCTCACACGACGATTTTGATTCCTCCATAAGACCTCACCACCGGTCAAGGAGTCTCAACTGGTTCTCTGGACTGTAGATCCACACCCTTCTCTCTCTTTTCAACACGAACTCACAGTACTGAGTTCTTTTGTGGCATTTCATCTCCGAACTCTCTCCATCTTATCAATCTTTCTCCGATCCCTAATACCACCGATGTAAAGTATCAAAACCCTAGATGCCGATGACGCACATGGAGACAACACTTTTAGGTTCGCCGTCTGGGTTTCTCTGCCAAGCTTCTCTAGATTTGTCGTGGTCTCCACCGGTAAGGTTCGTCGGATCTATCGCTTCCCTCAGATCAGTCGTTGCCTTGCTTACTCCGCCACTAGATGAAGGGGTTAAAGGTTGAGATTTGAGTGGAGAGAGCACCAGAACACAGTACCAAACCAATAACGGATGCTATTCAGGGCACGAAAAAGACTGAGTGGAAGCCCAGTGACAAAAAGAGAATCCTAAGAAAGCTCAAGAAGGGCTGGGAGTCGAAAACCAAGACTATGGTGGAGGAAGAATGGCATGATGATGAGGCACGTGATGTTAACATGCTCCAAATAGAACTTGATATTAGCTCGTCCATGACTGCAGGAGAGTGGTGGGAAGACAGCGACCTAAGTCATGTGTACACTGATGAAGGGTGGAAAGTTGACACCCCGGATGATACGTGGTACATCGACAAGATTAACCACATGACCCGGAGTGGTCAGTACTTCAAACCCGCAGCATTCGATCAGCCAGAGACCTCTGGGAAGGAGGCTGAGAGAGCAAAAGAGAAGGATGTTGAAGAAAACTTGATTTTGAAACAACTTAAGAAGATTCAGGCCGACATATCAATCTGGGACCTAATCATGGCTTCTCGGGAGCATAGGCACGCACTGCTAGAGGCAATGAACCGGAGATGAAGCAAATTACAATAGATAGGGGATTCCTATAGTTAGATTTAAATAGATAAGGGACCTCATGTGGCTTTGATCAGTTCAAAATGGCTCTGATATTTCAACAAATAGTTTTTTAACATATATGTTAAAATAAGAAAAAAGTTAATTTTTTTTTTTGAATAGATTAGAATTTCAACATATAAAAAATTTCAACACATAAAAATAATTTGAACAGATAAGGGGAAAAAAATTAAACAGATAGTTAAAAAAGTAAACAAATTAAAAAAAAATAATTTGAATAGAAAGTTAAAAAAATTGAACAAATAGAAAAGAATTTGAATGTATAGATATAAATTTCAACAGATAATTTTATTTTTTTTTGAACAGATGATATAAATTTGAACATATAGTCAACAAAATGTCAAATAGATAAATAAATAAAAAAAAGTTCAAGGGGTAAAATTGAAAATAAAAAGACTTCTTACCAAACTATTTCACAAACAATCCACTGGACCTCTTAAACAATTGATAGAGTGGATTCTTCACCAATTTTCTCTAAAAAAATTTGTACTTCGTATGTATATTAAGATTAAGTCGATCTAAAATATTAAATAAAAAATATTAAATTATTAAAAAAATTCACTAAAAATTTAAAATTAAGTATTAAAAATTTAAAAATTATTTTTAAAAACTCTAAAATCAAATAGAGTGACCAAACATCACATAAATCACAAATCTTTATATCTATACTATTATGCCTTCGTTTGGGATGTGAGTCGGCTTTTTGTCCTTTTGACTTTTTAGTTATTTTATATTTGAACTAAAAAAACCTCGTTTGAAATAGGCTTTTTTATTTTTTTGACTTTAATAAGAAAAAAAAATGAAATGATTATGGGTTAGATGTGACAGTTTATCTTATTTGGCTAAAATAGTCAATTTTGTCCTATATGACTATTTTAGCCCAAAGTAGTATCCCAAACATAACTTATATATGTTTTGTACCTTGTACTTTGCTCTTTCATCAATAAAGTTTCTTTTTTGTTGATTGATGTATATATATATATATATATGAGCACTGGATTTGGTGTCCAAATGTTTGGTAGTTTCTCATTCTGCCACATGGAAAAATTTTATATTCTAAAATAAAAACTATTATATATGTGAGCACTGGATTTAGTATGGCTTCTCTTTCTGACACGTGACAATTTTTTATGTCTTAAAATAAAAAATTATTATTCTAAGTAAGATTTGAACCAAAAATCTCGAGTTTCATTAAAAACGCTCTTATTACTTAAACAACATACAAATTATAATGTTAATTTATTTATTATTTATTATTTATTTTTATTCTTACATTTTATAAAAAACCTCTGTATTTATTGATTTCTCCCAACTCACAAGCCTTTTTGACTTCTCCCATGATTATTGCAACACTTTTTTCAATTTTTCCCATACACTATAGTTAGTGATGAGATTGTTAACTTATTTTTATAAAAAAATCTAAAAAAAATAATTTGTATATTAAAAAAATATCTAAAAAAATATAAATTCTTATTAAATCTATCTATCTATATATTATACTAGCATATCACCCGTGCTATGCACGAGATAAAATAATATATCATTTAATAAAAATATGATAATTATATTTAATTTTTTTTATATTTTAGAAAATGAAAGTTAGCCAATCGGGATTTTATTAATTGTTTAAAATTAAGAAAATCAAAAAAATTAGTATGGGATATTAATCATAAGGCTTATCACTAAAAATCTCATTTTGCTTATATAAATGAGAATATGAGATTCACTTTATGTAAGCGAAACAATTCACTTTTTCTTTTTGTTCTCGATGTGGGATTATAAAATAAAAGTTAAATGAAAACTAATTAATGGAGATTTTCTTAATTGTTTAAAAATTAACAATTGTTGGGTTAGCTGTATAATCTTTAATTAAGTCAATCTTTAATTTATTTCAAATCAAACAAATTTAACCAATATATTTTGATAAAACTGCTAAAATCGCAATTAAACCAGTGAATCAATCAAACCGAAAACGGTTCACCCTATTGGCTAGGTCAAAAGACCAACCAAGTTATTGTAACGCCGAAACCCTTCACATGTCATCGATATTGTCTGCTTTAGGCCACTCTTGTACGGATTTGTTCTTCCTAGTGGGTCACCCATTCGAGTACTACTCCACCTTAAACACACTTAATTGGGGAGTTCTGCTAGGGATTTCACCACCCGAGAAAAGGCCTCGATGCTATATAAGGGTCCATATTTTTACTTTTATAGCTCAGGAACTTCCCCTTCATTCCCAATGTGGGACACCGTGACCTTACACTTGTATAAAAATTAATTAATTAAAACTTTTAAATTTTATTTTAATTTTAAAATTTAAACTGTCTTTAACTAAAACATACACAACACTACAATATTAAATGGGAGCGTAAGGTTTATATGGTGAAACAACTCATTTTTTCCTCCTTTTCCTGATGTGTGACTGTAAAATAAAAGTTAACAGTTGTTTGGACAGGAAGTTTATTTCTAATTAAGCAATCTCAATCGTTTAATTTTTAATAAGGTCAATCTTAGTTTATTTCAAATGAAACAAATCTAAGCAATATATTTTGATAAAACAACTAAAACCGTGGTTAAACCAGTGAATCAGTCAAACCAAGAACGATTCAGCCTAATCGGCTAAGTCAAAAGATCAACCAATTTACAATAAAATTAATTAATTAACATCTTTAAATGTTATTTTAAAATTTAAACCATTTTGAACTAAAATTTGCATAATACTATAATATTAAATAGGAGTATAAGATTCACTTTATATAAGTGAAACAACTCACTTTTTATTTCTTTTCTAGATGTGGGATTGTAATTATTTTAAAGTTAAATATTATGAGAGTTTCTAAATCTCATATAAAATTATTTTTAAAATCAAAACTATGTGAGATTGTAAAATAAAAGTTAAATGGAAGCTAGTCAATGGGGGTTTTCTTAATTTTTTAATATTAAGAGAAAAAAAAAAATGAGTATGAGATATTGATCACAGGTTCTCACTAAAAATCTCCTTTTGCATATATAAATAGGAGCATAAGATTCATCTTATATAAGTAAAACAATTCACTTTTTCTTTCTTTTTCTGAGGTGAGATTGTAAAATAAAAGGTAAATGGAAGGTAGCCAACGAGAATTTTCTTAATTGTTTAAAATTAAAAAATTCAATAAGTTTGGAATAAGGATTTGGAGTTTCTAGAAGGCTTCTCTCTAAAAACCTTATTTTCTTTATATAGCATATAGATAGATAGTGAAACAAACTTTATTTCTTCTTCTTCCTGATGTGGGATTATAAAATAAATCATAAACTAATTACAATTTTATTTTTATATGGTTAAATGGAAGTTAGCCAATGAATTTTTTTAATTGTTTAAAATTAATAAAATCAATGTGAGAAATCGCTATTAAATCGGTGAATTGGTCAAACTCAAAATAGTTCAGCCTAATCGGTTAGGTCAAATGACCAACCAACTTATACAAAAATTAATTAATTAAAACTTTTAAATGTTATTTTAATTTTAAAATTTAAACTGTCTTGAATTGAAATATACACAATACTACACTATTAAGATTCACTTTATATAAGTGAAACAACTCACTTTTTTTTTTCTTTTTTTTTTTTCTAATGTGGGATTATAAAGTAAAAGTTAACAATTATTTGGATAAAAAATTTATTTCTAATCAAGCAATCTTAGTCTTTCAATCTTTAATCGGATCAATCTTTAGTTTATTTCAAATCAAACAATATAATCAATATATTTTGATAAAACAACTAAAATCGCGTTAAACCAACAATTAATCAAATCAAAAATTATTTAGTTTGATCGGCTAGGTCATAATTAATTATTTAATTAGAACTTTTAAAATTTAAACTTTGTTGAATTGAAACATGCACAACACTATAATATTAAATGAGATAGTATAAGATTCACTTTCACTACAACAAAATGCACCTTTGGCGACCAAATTGGCGACTTAAAATTTTTTTAGTCGCCAAAAGTATAATATTTAGCTACTAATTTTTTTTTGCCGGGGTATATTGATTAATGGCGACTAAAAAAAAATTTAGTCGCTAAAAATACTGGAGTTAGAGCCCAAAACCCCTTAAACTTAACTGAAAAAGGGCGTTAAGGGGACGAAAATGTGAATCAGCCCCTGAACCACCATACGGATGTCACGACCACCTTTGCCGTGACAAATAGGACCTGTGACAACAGACGAAATGTAATTAGCACGTGTAGGTTGGGAGTTAGAGCCAAAAACGTCTTAAGCTTAACCGAAAAATGGCGTTAAGGGAGCGAAAAAGCGAAACAACCTCGAAACCACCGTAGGGATGTCACGGCCAACTTCCCCATGACATATAGGACTTGTGGCAACAGACAGAATGTCATTAGCACAAGTAGTTTGGGAGTTAGAGCTGGAAACGACTTAAACTTAACCGAAAAGGGCATTAACGGGGCGAAAACGCGAATCAGCCCCCGAACCACCATACGGATATCATGGACAGCTTCCCCGTGACAAATAGGACCTGTGACAATAGACGGAATATAATTAGCTCGTGTAGGTTGGGAGTTAGAGCAAAAAATGCCTTAAACTTAACTGAAAAAAAGGGCGTTAAGGGGGCAAAAATGCGAAACAGCTTCCGAACTAGCATACAGATGTCACAGCCACCTTTCCCATGGAAAATAGGACCTGTGACAGTAGACGAAATGTAATTAGCACGTTTAGGTTGGGAGTTAGAGCCGAAAACGCCTTAAACTTAACCAAAAAAGGGCGTTAAGGGGCAAAAATGCGAATCAGCCCCCAAACTACCCTACAGATGTCACAGCCACCTTCGTCGTGACAAATAGGACCTGTGACAACAGACAGAATGTAATTAGCACGTGTAGGTTGGGAGTTAGAGCCAAAAATGCCTTAAGCTTAACCGAAAAAGGGCGTTAAGGGAGCGAAAATGCGAAACAGCCCCAGAACCACCGTAGGGATGTCACAGCCAGCTTCCCCGTGACATATAGGACTTGTGACAACAAACAGAATGTCATTAGCACATGTAGTTTGGGAGTTAGAGCCGGAAACGACTTAAACTTATTCGAAAAATGGAGAGTTTGACATCCAATAAATGTTCAACATTTTCATTGTAAATGATGCCATTGTTTCATCATACATGGTGGTCATTTGGGTGGTAAATGTATTAAGAAAGTATGATATGGTTATGGAGATAACCCCGTAGATTACTCAATCATTTTACTTTGATTAGGAAAATGAGAATGAAGAAGAGTTAAAATAAATTTATCACCAAAACCTTCTACTCATAAAAATTTATTTTATAAAGATTTATGCTCCTAAAAATTGTATTATTTGTAAATTGAAATCAAGTTTGAAATAAATCTTTCATGATACATACATATGATTGTATTTCGAAAAAATGTTTTTATAGATTGTTCTACCTTAAATGCATGTTATTATAACCTTTTTCCTATGTCTGAATGAATTGATATTTTGTAATGGATGCAATTGTTTTTTTTATTTTTTGTAGATGGCTTTTGGCGTGGACTTGTGGATAGTCTACATTTTTGTTTATTTTATGGAGGACACTTGACACTTTTGTATAATCCTGCTAATTATGTCTTCCTCTGCTTTTGTGAATGTATTTTTTTATATGGAAGGCTTTGATTTTTGTATGATTCTATATTTTGTATGGAATTATTATTTTAGTTTGGACAATAGTTGGTTTGTATGGACTTTGACATTTAAAGCTATTCATTTTTTGTATACGGATGCAGATTGTGGAATGATTTATAGTATACGTATTATTTTGTTTACATGCGTATTACAGGTTGCATGGAATATCGACATGTTGTGGAGAAATTATAATTTTGTGATAAAACATAAGATCATGTTTTTGGCAACAAAATAATTAGTAGCTAAAAAGAAATTGGGAAAATAGTTTGGCCGACTAAAAGTTTTGTAGCAAAAAAAAAAAAAAAAAAATCAAACATTTGGCCACTAAAAGCTTTGTAGCCAAAAGAAAAATCAAACATTTGGTGACCAAAAGTTTTGTAGCAAAAAAAAATCAAAAATTTGGCAACTAAAAGTTTTGTAGTAAAAAAAAGTCAAACATTTGGTGACTAAAATATTTCGTAGCTAAAAACAAAAGCTGAAGAATAAAACACAAACTATTTGCCGACTAAAATTTTAGTAGCCAAAAACATAACACTTTTGCGACTAAAATATTAGTAGCCAAAACACAAATTATTTGCCGACTAAAATTTTAGTAGCCAAAAACATAACACTTTAGGCTACAAAACCTTTAGTAGCCGAAAATGTGCTATTTAATTTTATTTCCAACCTTTTGGCGACTAAAAATTTAGTCGGCAATTGAATACATTTGGCTACTAAAATAATTTTAGTCGCCAATTACCTTTCCCCGACAATTCTTCAGTGACTAATGTTGCGACTAGATAATTTAGTCGCTAAAAGCCATTGGCTACTAAAAATTGACTTTTGGCGACTAAAAATTTAGTCACCAAAAGTGAAAATTCTTGTAGTGTTTATATGTGTAAAATAGCTCATTTTTTTTCATTCTTTTCTAGATGTGGGATTATTAAATAAAAGCTAGCCAATGGAGATTTTCTTAAATTTTTAAAATTAAGAAAATTAGTATGAGATATTGAAACTCTCACAAGGCTCCTCATTAAATGGGATGAGAGTATAAGATTCCATTTATATGAGTAAAACAACTCATTTTTTCCCCTAATTTTCCCGATGTGGAATTATTAAATAAAAGCTAGCCAATGGACATATTTTTAACTATTTAAAATTAAGAAAATCAAGAAAATTAGTATGAGATATTGAAATTCTCACAAGGCTTCTCACTAAAAATACTATTTTTCTTATATAATATATAAATAGATAGATAGGTCGATGAGACTACGTCAAAAAGAATCCATTTTACATTTTTTTATTTTTCTATTTTGTTTGCTTTCAGTAGAAACCCAAATCTACACTTGTTTCACGCCTATTTCATTTTTTTTTTAAATGATGAATACTTAATGTTTTAATTTTAAGTGATAAAAAATTTAAGTTGACACTAAGGCCTCGTTTGGAGAGAAATTATTTTAATTAAAAAGTCAAATAGTCACTATAGGTTGTCACACCACTTTCTCTACTTTTCTACCCATTTTTTTGTAAAAAGTAAAAAAGTTCCCAAAATAACTTGTTTTCAAATGAGGCCTTAATCGTGATTTATAATTTGAATTAATTTTTAGTATGATATCAAATTATGAATAAAGGTAATAAGATTTTTATGAATAAACTATAAGGGTCCCTATCTATAAAATAAACAAAAAAAGCTTAAGGGTGAAAACTAAAATATTTCTAATAGAATACATTAAATGTTGTTTATTTTAATTTGAAAAAAATAATTATCATTAATTTACACCATATTAAATACAAAAAGTTTTATATTAATCTATCAAACTTATTTCATCCTTTTAGGACAAAACCTAAATGCTTAAGTAAGCGTTTGTTATTTTTACACTGTGCAAGTAAGATTATCACAATTCCATCATCTAATATTAGGGATGTAAACAAGTTGAGCTTTGTAAGGCTTGAACTCGACTCATTTGTGAAAAATCTAGAAATCCCCTAGATATTGATTTGTGATTATGTAACAATTTTAAGCAGTATATAACAATCCCAATCAAACAATCAAGACAAACCGACACAATGATTTTACGTGAAAAAACCATAACTGGAGCACCTCCAATTGTGATAAAAAAAACCACGGGCAATAGCCACAAAATAATCCACTAAGAAGATATAAAGGAATTACACCGGTATACTCTCAATTACCTAGCGAATCCACGCCCGAATTGAACCAACCCCGTCTTCACCTCGCAATTGTCTTGACGATGAGCCACTCCAGAATCCACCAAAGCTTCAGGCTCGAATTCTTCAAAATCCACCGAAGAAGAACTCTCTCTTTTGTGTAGCACAAACAAATAATCCTTTGATGTATACTCTTTAAACCATGAGTTGAACACTCAATCAAAACATCAAAGAAAACTAGCAAAATATCCCCAGATATAAACCTTAATATCCAAAAAGAAGATCTGGAGAAGTAATCCTAAATTTGGAGCAACTTGTGAATTTATAGAATCTGAAATCGCGAGGTCCGCTCGAGCGTGGGAATGGATGCTCAAGCGGGGACACTATATGACGTGTTCCAAACCAAGATGTACGCTCAAGCGAGGATTTCGACGCTCGAGCGTGAAAACACAGATCACAGTATTTTTGCAGACACGCATACTTCTGGAACTCACCAATCTCCGCTCGAGCGGGGGAATGTCCGCTCGAGCGGACAAGCAACTTCGAAGGCAATTTTCCATTTTGCTTCAGGGGCGCTGCCCCTCGACCCCGCCGTGGCACTGCCCCGGACCCGCCAAGAGGCGCTGCCCCCTTGACCCCCGCGAGCTGATCGGGCAGCTCGATCCCCGTCATAATCAGCGAAGTGGCAATCTTGAAAGCATTAACATCACAAACTTTTCTGCAAGGCACAATTCGGATTGGATTCGCATCTAAACACTCATAGTCTTACTGAAATAAAAAATACGAAAACAAGTACAACTGAAAGGAGTTTTGTCAAACGGGATTGCCAAGAATAAAAACCTAACAATTTGTTTATTGAACTCGAAAATATAGCTCAAGCGCTTGAAACTATATTCTATTATTATAAATGACATATTTATTTTATTATTTCAATAAATTATAAACGTGGCTCAACTTCATTTTTTTTTGTAAAAATCAACTATCATTAATTACAACCAAACCAATTCAAATATCATTAAATACAAAAATATTACATTAATCTTTGCTACCGAACTTATTTCATCCTTTTATAACAAAACATAAAAAAATGAGGGGAAAAAGAAACAAAGACAAGAGAAATAATATTTTTTTTTTTCAATCATGCTACGTGCACTGAATTTTTGCTAACATAGAATGCATAAATGTGCAACATCTGTTCATCTGTAATTGTGAATATATGTGATACATTTGTGCATTTTGTATTTGAAGTTTTATGTGCACCTAGACTTTTTCTATTTTTTTCCATTGAACATAGTTAATTACATGTAGATTTTTTGCACAAAAATTCTTGTTTTCCTACACTAATATAGTTCAGTGCAGCTAATGTGAAGTCATGTGTAGCTGGATTATCAACTTTTGAGTGCTAATTTATTTGTTTCTTGATTTTTTGTTTTTGGTTTTTCCTTGTTAATGTTTACTTTGATAATAAACAAAACAAAAAGAACTAAAACTCAAGTGAACTAGTCCAGGTATTCTATAGTCATAATTTAGCCGGATTATTAAGTGTTGCAAAGCTGGTTTGTTTGTTTGTTTCTCTAATTTTTACCCTTCATTTCGTTTCTGGCTGATTTAATTTTTAACGAACATTTACAAATTAAGTTCAAGTTTGTTTTACAAATTTGAGTTCAATTTGATAGGAAAACAAAACCCATTACATTAATTCACAAACTACTCCGCTTACACAAGTTCATCATTACCAGCAAGCACACGAAGACTAATAAAACCACAAAAGCACAAAACAACAAAAACAAAAACAAAATCTTAGCAGAGATTCTTTTTCACCGATACTTCAAACCTATAGCGATCCCGGTTTTCCCTTCATTGTTTAATTGTATTTCGGACTCGGTTCCGTGGATGTGTTGTTGTCTTATTCCTGTTTTCATCCTTTACTCTTTGTATATGAGTCTTGGGTCGTGTTGGGCAGGTTTGAAAGAGGTTGGGTGTGTTTGGAAAACAAGTTGATTGTGGTTGGAAACCAAGGGTTAGTGTCCATTAAATTTTCATAATGGTCCATTCATATTCAAACATGTCCTTTCAAATTCCAATTAGTAGGCTTTTATGACAAACTTGTTCATTTAATATCCTTATTAGTGGTTCATTTAATATCCTTATTAGTGTTCATTTAATGACAACTAGTGTCTTTTCATAATCCAACTAGTATTTATTAGTGGGCTTTAATGGACCAATAAATCCTAACTTGACCTTTCAATTCCAACCAGTGGGCTTCTATGCCATGTTACACCAGATTTGCCTATAAATATCACCATTCCCTAGCATGGCAAACACTAGTAACACTCTCACACACACACACGACTAAAGGAGAGGAAGAGGAAGGGAGAAGAGAGCCATCTTGTTCAAAGCTTAGCAAGTAAGCCACAATACAACCTTCTCTTTCATTTCCCCCTTCTCAAATACATGTCTTAAGGGTTCTGAGTAATATTTTCATATGTGTTAATGATAAGTTACTTGTGTTAAGAATGATAAAAGTTGAACCATGATTTTCCCTCTCGTGTGGTTTCCCTCATTTCGGTACAAAAATATCCTACTCGTACCAATCTCCCAAACTTTCCAAATGCACACATCCAAGTAAATTTTCTGGGTTAATATATGTTAGTTAGCATGGTTTCCTCACAAAAGAAAAAAAAATTCCCTTAATGGATCCCTTTTCTCATAAATCTTTTTATTTCGAGTATGGTGCCTTAGAATCTGTTTCGCAACCAACTTTCAAAAAATTCTAGAGAAATGTATAAAATCATTCTGGACCTCTATCTTATGTCAAATTCTTCCTTAAGGAGTTAGTTTTCCACTAAAATTGGTTTCATGGAAAAACAGTGAGCGGGTTGCAAGAAAATCAAATTTTCGTAACAGTCGACGAACTGGACAGCGCTGGAGTGTTTTCTAAATAACTTAAAATCTAGAAAAGCTATTCCATTTCCGAAATATGTTCTGGAAACTAGATTAAATTCTGTACGAACCATAGGAAGGCCGAGTCTGGTAAAAATTCTAAATAGCCCTTTTCATTCTAATCCTTATATGATATTAAATCTGGAAATTCTGTTATGCATGGATGTTTTATGCTCTTGTGTTCATGAAAATGCTTATTAGCTTATGATCATATCTTGGCATGATATTATACTTGTTTTCTGTTGTTACGCAGGCTACACTTATCTTTTTGTGATTATTTTGTGTGTAAATCAAGCCAAGGGCTTATTTTGCATTTTGAGTTAGTACTCTCTTCTTTGTAACCAAGTGTTGGTTTGGAAAGGTGTAAGCCCGTAGGGCAATTTACTTTTGATGTCAACATATCATACTTTTGTAATGAATACTCTGATAAATAGAAATATGCTTTATCCGCTTATGTCTATGCATGTTAAGAATGTGGGTTTATCTTGTATTATTTTGAGGGCGTTACAACTTGGTATCAGAGCGTACCGGGTTTGAATAATTTGGGTACATGGGAAGTGATTAGTATCACAATGGGTTTGTCTCGCTTGTTAGAGACTTAGATGTATGATGTTATGTGCTTATGTGATAACATGCTTATGTGACTATATGGGTATGGGATTTGATTTCTAGGATGCTGATTGAATCCTTGGGTTTCTATGAGTCTTGTTGGAAAAGCACTTGATCAATGCTGTTTCTAACTGGAACTCTAGCAACGCCTCGGGACTATCATTATCCAGAAATGAAATTCATAAGTGCTTATGTGATTATGTGCTTACGTGGAGTGAATTACAATTGTCCATGTATTAGGACATGAGTGTTATAGCTTTGGCACATTTATGAAAGTGCTAAACGTTCTTTGTTACCTTTATTAGGATGTCAGGACGAGGACGTGGAGGTAGGCGTGGTAGGCAGGAAATGCCTATACCGGATGAAATTCCGGCGCAGTAGGAGGGTGTTGGTCAGGCCAATATGGCCGAGCCAGTAGAACAGCAGGCCATGGGCGCCTTAGCCTGCGAGATAACAGGAGCTTTGAGAGCATCTATGGACATTCTCAGAGCTGAGAATCAAGTCCAGGCTCTGGTTGTTGATGCAGGGCCTTCTTTTCTAAAGAAGGAGTTTTTCCGGTCTAACCCGGACGAGTTTCTGGGGGATGCGAAGGAGCCTCTTAAGGCTGATGAGTGGCTGGAACAGATGACGAAAACGTTCGAGATGCTAGGCATTGAAGACGGGGTATTGAAGGTGACCTTGGCAGCTTTCCAGCTTAAGGGAGATGCGGGTCAATGGTGGAAATTCACGAGGGGTCGTATTGGTGGTACTTGGGAGGCCTTTGTGGATGCTTTCCAAGAGAAGTTTCTGTCTCCCGCTGTTAGGGAGAAGTTGAGAGATCAGTTTTCCCAGCTTTTGCAGCTGAATTCTTCAGTGGCTGAGTTTGAGGCCGCGTTTACTAGTTTGTTCAGGTTTGCACCTGAGCTTGTGGTGTTTGAGGAACGCCGTTGTCTCGAGTTTGAGAAGAAGCTGAGGCATGGGCTCAAGATGAGAGTTGGGGGTTCTATGATCCGAAAGTATGGGCGTCTTGTAGATGCTGCAGCCCATATGGAGATTATGATACGTGAGGAGGAGGAGAGGTTGAGGGGCTCCAAGAGGAGTCAGGATGGCCAAGGTGATGGCAGGAGACAGAGGGATCCTAACCCTCAGCAGTCTTAGGGTGGCTTTGCTAGATTGACCTTTCCAGTGCCGAGTGCAGGCTCTGGGAGAGGCAGCCAGGGAGATGTTACATGTTACAAGTGTGGTCAGCTGGGCCACAAGTCTCCAGCTTGCTCGCAGAAGGGAGGAGGGCAGAGAACAGCTTCATTTTCGGCTCGACCTCAGAGCCAGAGTCAGGGCAGAGGCCAGTCCTCATGTTATCAGTGTGGTCAGGCGGGGCACCTGAAGAGGTTCTGCATGTAGTTGAGTGTTACATCGGGTGTGTCTGGTTCGAGTCAGACGCAGAGTTTTCAGCCAGCACAGTCAGTTCAAGCCTCGAGGGCCAATCAGGGCGCCTCATCGTCTCAGTCGGTGCAGCAATCTTTTGCTTTGAGAGGTAAGCAGGTAGATCAGGGGCCTTCAGGGCGTGTGTATGTTGTTACCGCACAGGATCTTGTACTGGCTTCGTCTGTTTTGAGAGGTACCTTCTTGTTTTGTAACTCGGTTGCTAATGTGTTGATTGATACGGGTGCATCTCATTCCTTTTTATCTGCTGCTGTAGACACCCCATTTTTGACCGTCCTCAAGACTTGGACGTCACCATTGGAACACTTGGTGATTACCCTTGTTTGTGTTCGTCTTGAGTTCCCGGAGGTCTCGGTTGTGCGCCTTGCCTCAGGACCTCTCGACTCGACCGTGTTGTCTCTGGTTTTGCACCAAACACTTGTGTTTTGCCTTGGAGGGGCAGGGAATGCCTTGTGAGGCATCCCCACACATCACCGGCCATGGCTTGAGGCCACCGGCCAGTGATTTTATTCCATCGGCAATGTATATTGCCGGTCGACACTCTTTGTTGCCGGTCGGCCATTTATTTTGCCAAAATGGCAATTTTGAATGGCCGATCACTGTTCATCTACTTTTGGTAGATATTTTGTGCCAGCTGTGATAGCTGGCATCCACCTTTTCTCCCCTCCATACACGTGTATGGTGGGATATCTCTCTTGACAAGCTTATTTGACAAGCTTTACAAGAGAGAGCTCTATAAGAGAGAGTCTCCTCTCTTGGATTTAGGGTTAGACAACATTTTCAGAGAGCTTTGATATTAGGGTTAGGAATTTGTATCTATCCTATATCTCTCTCTCTCACTCTCTTGAGCTTAGTGTGTGTGTTTTGTCTTACTTTTGCTCACAAGCACCCACCATTACACCATCCCTTGGAGCTGAGGCCTCTTGAGGGTTTTTTTGGAGGTTTTGAAGCTGGTTTCAACCTAAAGAAGCTGCTGGAGCTCCATTTTTGAAGAAGGTCTTCAAGGGTAAGAAGCTTGCTCCTTTTTACCCCTTTCTTGCATTGTATTTTTGCCTACCTTGCAATTGTTTTTGTGTTTAGTATATAACATAAAAAGTTCTATTTTTTGGCCCTCTAAATAGTTTGTTTAGAGTGTTTTGTGGTTTGAGGTTGTTTTGAGCCCCTCTTAAGCCTTGTAAGGCTCCATTTTGTGCCATTTTGTGTAAAGCTCCCGAGACACTTGGTGTTTGGGCCTCCTCACCCCACCTTGGAAATTGCTTGGACAGTTGGGAGTTTTCAAGAGGTGAGGATGGTGTCCCCTTGGAGGTCCATAGAAGGAGAGGGCCACCACCCAATAATCGCTTGTTGTAGCTCTTTCGCCATAAAAAGGACCATTTTTTGCCTCTTGAGGGAGCAGCGCAAATATGTCGTTATGGTTTTCGGTTTGTTGAAACCACTGAGCAGGCCCACTTAGCTGATTTGTTAGAGAGGCGTATATATGGTCAATAATTATGCCTCTGTTTATGTGACGTTGGTTTGCTTATGGTAGGCCATCGCTATGACTTAGTCATACATGGCCCTTGTAATGCCATTTTGTTGCCGTTAACATGCTTAGGTTTACCATTATTCTAGCATGTTTTGAGGCTTAGCCTTGTGAAGCTTTCAATGCTTATTTTTGCCATGTTTAAGTCCTGTCCTTAGCCATTTTGGTTCAACCGCCCTGGCAATGGCATTATATAGCCCCTTTGCATTTTTTGATTTTGTTGGACCTTAAGTGTATGAGTTGTGCTGCATCCATTGCTTTTTGATTACGTGGGGTTTGGATCATTTTCCATGTTATTTCAGTAACCCTTTGATATGCCTTGTATGCTTGCCTTGGACAACCTCTTTAATGTTTGGAAGCTTATGTTTGTATGCTTCCATGGTTTTGCCCTTGTGCATGCTTTTTGGAATTTGAGCGCACTTATATGCCATCTAGCAGGGTCCTATTTGCATGGTCCTAAGTCTGCCTTGGACCTGTTTTTAAGCCTTACTTGCGCTTGTGAGGCTCGGATTGGACTTAGCCATGGTTTAAGCTTCCCCTTTGACTTGCTTTAAATGCTTGGACCATTTGCATCACTAATGTTTACCTTGTTTAAGTTGGTTTGGCAGCCTCTTATAGCATGATTTTCAAGGCTATAAATGCATGCCATATGTCCATGATTATTCCCTTTTCAAGCTGTGCTTAACAAGTTGTCTTATGATGCTTAAAGCGTTAGGCCTTAAACATGTGCTTGTGTTGTATGTGTGGTTTGGTCCCCATTTTCTTAAGCTTTTGCGCAACTGTTTTGGACGCTAACTTAGAGGTTGGTCCAATTAGTGTTAAGTCCCATCCCTTGGCATGTCATTATCAAGTGTTGTGTTCATCCTCCCCATGTTTGCATGCTTTGGTTGCAACATGTTACATGCTTGGAATCCTTGCATTCGCCTTCGCATTCCATTGGTCAAGTGCTAGGCATGTTGCAGTGTTGATTAGATCTTGCACGCTTCTAAGTGGTTTGCAATAATTGTGGCATGCCTTGTTTCTTTGTTTTCTTTTTAGGTTGTGTACCTAATGTGCATTGCATGTTTGTAATGCTCTCCTTATGCCAATGGTTGGCATATTAGGCTAACATGCCTTAGGTTTGCATCGCACTGAACATACATACCTTGCCTCTCTGAAGTCAGTGATAGAGGTTGGGCCTTTTATGTGCTTATTTGGTTTGCATTTCATTTTGACATGAAAATGCACAACTCGGTCTCTTGGGGCCACCTACGGCTATTGAAATGCGCGATTGGACGGTCCGAGAAACCAGGACCATGGTCCTTTAGTCAAACAGCATTGATATGGGATAGGAATTGGTGCATGACATTGGCTTGAATTGCAATTGCCATGCTATGCCTTGTCCTCTGCTGCTGCAAAACATTCTGCAGGACTTTTTGCGATCGACTTGGGCACAGCAGTGCCGACCGCAATCCATCTTTTGGCCGATGGTTCTTTTTTGCCGAGTCGACACCAAATCACTGCCGGTGGCCATCTTCCAAGCCGTGGTGTCTCCAAATGTCCAGGGGAAGCAATTCTGAGACTTTGGAAGTTTTCAGAGGGGCAGAGAAGAGGAAAACAAGAGGCAGCTTGCGCATGGCAGTGGACCTTCCCGAGCAAAGACCGCGAGCAGCGGTGCATTGAGCTCGTCTTCCCGAGGCGCCTTTTTCTTGGCTTTCTTAAATTAATTAATTCGTATAATTAATTTTAGTTTGGTCGTTAATAATTAATTAGCTAGTTAGTTTATTCATTATTTAGAGGTTGTATTATTCTTTGGGGTCCCTCCGAGCGAGGCGAATTTTGTAAATAAGTGGTGGGTGAGTGGGTGTGCCATGTCTTCCAACCCCCACTTTCTTTTCTCTCTTTTACTTACCTGCTTTTGATGGTTAGTATAGGACATGTTAATTTAGCATATCATGTTATGAAACTATGCATGCGTGCATCATTCATCAATATTGCATGCAACCGGGCTCGGCAGCATCATGCTAAAACTGCATCAGTATTTTCAAACTAACTTAATACGTGCTACTTTGTGCATTTTCACATGTCATTCATAGACTAGCGCAAGCGACTCTAAGTGACATTCTGCATGCGTTGCATTTAGACATTTAAACAGAACTAGGATCATGCATATGATTAACTAAACTCTTTTTGTTTTGGCAGCGGAGTACGTGGTAAGATATCTATGCTTTAGCATCCTTGGCATGCGTGTGATGTTGCCATGATAGCAGATTACCGATGAGGCTTAGCTGCTTATGCTTATAGTAATATGCTTGAATGCCTGTGGGTGAAGGTTGGGTTGCCTGAGTTGGATAGCTCATTGAATCCATGGTTTTAAGCTACCTTGCGAGTAGCAAAATTTCAACATTTTTCCAAAACAAACGGGACTTATGCAGATTCTTTATTTCCAAATTAGGCGATCTAGTCTATACTTGTTTGCTGTGCGCATAACATAGTAATTCTAGGCTAATAATTGGTATAAGAACACATAATGTTTTCAGAAACGGATATCACGGTTAGTAGAGGCCGATCTTTGATCGGGCGAGAGGGGGTGCTCATAGCTGACCTTCCCCAATCGTACCCAAGTTCCCGAGCCGAGGCAACTTTGGTGATGACGGACACGTGGCCTTTGGCACCGAGTCAGGGTTTCCTAAATTCCCCAAAATAAAATATTTAGGTGGCGACTCTGTATTTGGCAAAGCAGTCCATGTTTGGCACTTCTTTTCAAAAATCTGTTTCTCAAAACGATTTGCCGGATTTGGACTCTTTGGTTCAGATTAAGAACCGTGACACAAATCGAGTCCGAACTGTAGCGAGGGCCCCACGGGGGCGCGTCTACAGTTTCTGGCGACTCCACTTGGGATTTTAGAGAGCTTGACTCGAACTCGTGATATCCTGTTTTGATTACACTTATGAGTTTCTTTGCATTGCATGTGCATTGGTGTGCCTAGGAACACAGTATTTGCCATCTGCCATTCCTGAACGGTTTGCCGGAGGCTTGTCTTGTCAAGACATGACCATAAGGCTGACCGGTTATGGGCTCTGACAGTATGGGAACACAAACCCCGGTTTTACCGGGGCACCCTTTTCGACCATTCGACCTAGTGCATATTCGGATCCATAGTGACCATTCCAAGTTAGGATAGGTTGCTTACCCGATTATAGGTTGTTTGAAACCGCTGCGTGCATAGTGACACCCTAGCTCCTGACAAAATAGGACAGGGAAACCCTACCCCAACATAGGGGTGTTTTGGCTCTCACTTATCTCCTATGTGCTTTAGAGTGTATCTCTACAGGAACGTACATATCAGTTTGCAAGATTGAGTATTAGGCCTGAGGGCACCAGCATCAGTGCTGTTGAGAAATCAGTTATCCGCGGGTATCAAGTTCAGTTTTGGGGACAGTGATTCTAGGGAACAGTGATCAGTAGTAGAGTGCAGTTGTTCGGCTACACCCGTGTTTGATCTGTTTGGGCTGAAATGCTGTTTGTTTTTTCTTTTCAGTTCAGAGGTTCAGAGAGTTGATACAGAGTAGCTAGTGTTCCCCCTCGCTGAGGCAAGATAGATATCTGATCCGTCAGTCACCGTTCAGTACAGCGGACTTATGATGACGCAGAATTCAGAAGAGATTGTGGTTATGACAGCTACGCTGGATCAAGGGATCACCCTACAGGATGAAACCAATGTTGATGTATCGCATCCGCCCAGGTCGCCTGTCGCGCACCCGATCTGGACTCCCCAGTTGTATCAGGCTCGCGAGCCCACTACATTCGAGCTGATGAGAATGATTGGTGACCTCCAGAGATCCGTGGCCGATCTGGCCTATGGAATGACGGCTTCGCCGCCAGAGGCACCGTATGCCGGGAATTTCATACCACAGGAGCCCCCGCTACTGGGGCGGATTGTGATAGAGCTCAACCAACCAGAGGTTGCCTCCAGCTATAGCAACGACGTGTCAGCAACAACCGGGATTCGCTCTGATGCAGTAACCCAAACCCCCGATCAGGCTGAGGCCAGAGGCAAGAACAAAATGAAGGCAGATGCCGATCCCATTGAACAACTGCTGCGGGCAGTCGAGGCTTTGAAAGCCGGGGGGATGAACAAGCAACAGATATCCGCAGTTGTGGCAAAAAATGTGGAGGATGCTTTCCCCACTCCACCTGAGGGTAGTTCAAGTCAGTCAGAAAATCGGGATAGGCCCCGTCATGCCAGAACAGTTCCTCCTATTCCCAACCCTGCACCTGGGAAAGATCAGAAAGCCAAGGCAGTGCCTGCCGACCCTTTTGCTTGTGCGTCTAGTAAGAATACTCAGACTTCAAAGTACCTGCCCCGAGGGCGCAGGATCTTTCATGCTCTCTACATGCCTCTGTCTAAGGCACTTCAGATTCTTGCCGAAAGGGGGCACCTCAAACCCCTTGAACCTCGGCCTCTCCCGAAGAATCTCCCTCTCACACATGATGCTGCCTTGTACTACGCGTACCACTAACAGACCGGTCACGCCACCGATAACTATTTCTGCCTTCGCCATAAAGTGCAGGATCTAATCGATAATGAGTTCATTCTTCCACCTACCTCAGCGAAGTCTGTTACCACCGAGCTGTTGGACTTTGAGGATACTGCGAGTATGTGATCAGGGGTTGGACCACCTGCGGACGACGCTCGGTGTATTTCAGATGTGGCGTCTGGCATGCACTTTTTGAGCATTTGTAAATGCAGTTTTGTAGCTTCTGGCTTGGGTTTTGAGTCAGTTCTCTATTTTGTTTTTGAGTCTGCCTCTTTGCTTTGAGTCAACCACGGGTATCCATTTATCTCTG
>NW_021024990.1:230534-249019 GCF_004153795.1 Camellia sinensis | reverse complement strand
CCAAATAAAATAAAATAAGATTGAATATATATTTAGCTTTGGTTCTGAACCTTGGAAAAAAAAAAGGTCATGTTGGGTTAGGGAAAATCCAAACCCATTAGGAGATGGAGAGGATAGTATCCATAGGGAATGGGGAATAGGGAAAAATTATTATAGGGGAATGGGGGATGGGGAATTAATATCCATCCCATTAACCCCCATGGCCATCTCTAGCGATAGAGAGGGAGAGAAGATGAGTAGAAAATAAGGAGAGGGAGAGAGACGCTGAAGAGAGAGAGAGAGAGACGCTGGTCTGTTTAGGGTTTGGTTTGGAAACAAAAAATATTTATATAGATATATATATATGGATGGTTATTGGTCATTTTACACAATTTGCGACTAAACATTTTGGTCGCCAATTAGTTTTATAAATCCCTCCAATATTTAAAATGTCTCCCTCTAAAAATTTTAGTTTTTTGGCTACTAATTTTTTTTTTAGTTACTGAAAATAAATTTTTGTTGACCAAACTTTTGGTCGCCAAAGATAAAAAGTAATTTTTTATTTTTTATTCTGCGACTAAATTGTTTTAGTAGCCAAAACTAACTATACAGCGACTAAAATATTTTTTAATCGCTGAAAATAAATTTTTGGCGACCAAACTTTTCAGTAGCTATATATTTAAAGCATATTTGTTTCAAAAAAAATAGACGACAAATATAATTTTAAAAATAATTATCTATTTTTATAATATAAATTTAATTTAAATATATAACAATTAATATCTAACCATCTTAATTTTTTATATAAATATTTTACCTATATTCAAATTATGGAAATTAGGAATGACGCCGCGAATCACTCCTCCCTCCATATTGGTACCCCTTTTACCTAATTCTCTTTCAAAATAGAGTTTTTGCCTAAACACACAGTCACTCTCTCTCTCTCTCTCTCTCTCTCTCTCTCATGACCAAGTCACAGAATTTCATTTCCAAGTGTTTCTACGATTTGGGCGGAGGCCACGAATAGAAATTTTGGTAATATTCTCGACTGATTAACGTTGCCAACAAGGGATTTTAAAATATTGGGATGATCATCATTCCCCTAGCATGGGGAGCAGTACAAAACTATCTATATTCCTCTAATATGTTTTGATCGAGAAAGAGGGAAGCCAAAAAAACACTACAATACGCTTTATAGTCAATTTGGTAAATTTAACATCATCAAAACCCCACAATTACCCCTTACAATTTGCAAGACACGCGCTAACATCATGGGCCCAAACGTCTTTACCATTTCGATAGAACCTACTAGTTTATAAAATTAACTGCAGGACCAAATGGTGCAACAAACATTGATTTGGGATTTACCCTAATATCTAATCATTTTAATTTTTGGGTAAATTATACTGACACCCCCTAGGGTTTATATTTATTACAGTTTCCCTTTCACCTTTTGGAAATTACATCACCTTCCTTGAGATTTAAAGTTTCATTACAGATGCCCCCCTTTAGCAATTTAATTTTTTTAAATACCAATTTTTCCCTCACTAGGTAAATTACATTGACACCCCTCACATTTTAGAAATTACAATCCCCTCTCTAAGGTTTACAGTAGATTACCAATTGCCTCCTTGGTTAGCATTAGTTGGAAAAAAAATCATTAAAAAAAAATTAATTGAAATTTTTTTTTAGTAAACTTTTTAAATTTCTGTTTAAACACCAACGTAAACTTATTTTTTGAATTTACGTTTTTTTCTCAAATTTACAAACTGGGACTTAAAAGGTGACCCACAAAGGTGACTTAAAAGGTGACTTAAAAGGTGAAATTGGCGGAGGATATTCATTCTCACTAAATTGGACGCCTCCACTTGTAATGATTTCGCTTTTTTTTGGGGGGGATCCTTAATAAAGTTCAAACTTTATAAGAGTTAAATCGGAAACCTTACGCTTGACAAGCCCAAGGCAATAACGCAAAGGCAAACTCTGAAGAAGCAAGTAACACAAGAATTAAAAAAGTAACACAAGAATTAAAAACAAGGATGGATCTTGGGGCAATAATGCAAAGGCAAACTCTGAAGAAGCAAGTAACACAAGAATTAAAAAAGTAACACAAGAATTAAAAGGGGGGGGGGACCATCAGTTCGCACTCTCAAATTTTTTTTAGATAATTTCAAAATTATATAGAGTAGCCTCTTCAGTTTTTTATACTAATTGGAATTTTTTTTTTGAATTAGTTAACATATATAATAATCTATTTCAAATTTCACGTATATGTATTTTTTAAATTAGGTCAAGTTGAAACCAAAATTTTAGAAACTTTAGTGGGTCAAAGTGTAAAATATGAAACGTTTACATATATATAAGCTATAAGGCTTGCTGGAGAAGCTTTAAACAAAGCACTAAGATTAAAAAAAAGAAAAGAAAACAACTGATCTGATCTGAGAGACTTGCTGTGATTCTGTGAAAGAGAGAGGAGCAAAGCGACGAGGGATACGGAGAAGCTTTGTTGTCGGTAGTCCGGTGGAGGCTTCGTCGGAGCTGTTGGCGTGGATGGTGGAACCGTGGATATCCCTTCAGACGAAATTATCTGATATTCACAAACGAAGAGTGAGGAATTGCATTGTTGTTTGACAAAAAAATAAGTTATGAATCTGGAAGGATATCAGATAAAATAATCTGTAGGGGCATAAGTTATTTGATATTCACAAATGAAGAGTTATGAATATGATAAGTTATCTGATATATGATATCCCTTCAGCTTCAATGTGATGTGATTATTCTGCTTTTAGATTGAATTTTATTAATCTATGATTGATTGTGATTTTAGACCAAATAATGTGATTATTTTGCTTTTAATTTGTTATTGGTGCGATGGAAATCTGATAATTGTTATTGGTACAATCATTAACTAAATATTGTGATTTTTTTTTTAATACTATGATTTGGTGTCTACAACGAAGATACTTATTCAAAAATTTAGAGAAGATGGATGGGTTCCATTGTTTAAGAAAAATAAATTATTTTCTAATGATCATGGTATACAAATTCCTGATATGAGTTGTCCTTATAAAGGAGGCCGAGGTCAGTCTCATTCTGAAAGAGATCAGCTCACCATGGAACATCATTTTCAAGTTAATATTTTTATGGTTACAGTTGATTCTCAGTTACAAGAATTAAATAATAGGTTTAAGGAAGATGTAATGGAATTGCTTGTTCTTAGCTCAGCTTTGGATCCAAGGGATGGTTATAGATCATTTAAAATTTAGGATATTTGCAAACTTGCAAATAAATTTTATCCTATGGATTTCTCCGAGCAAGAAAAATTGCATTTGAAGTATCAGTTGGAAAACTATAAGCTTGATATTTCCATACTTTCCGAGTTTCAGAAACTGTCAACCATTTTTGAGTTGTGTCAAATGTTGGCAAAAACAAAAAAGTCGACAAGTTATCCTCTTATTGATAGGTTGATCCGTCTTGTGTTGACTTTACTTGTTTCAACTGCTATATCGGAACATGCATTTCAACTATGAAACTCGTTAAGTCTAAATTGTGCAATAAGATGGAAGATGATTTTCTGGCTAGTTACTTGATTACGTACATTGAAAAATACATTGCTCGAGGGTTTGATGTAGACTCTATCATTCATATTTTTGATATTATGAAAGAGTATCGAGCTTAATTGAAAATGTCTAATTTTAGTAAATAAATGCATGTAGAAATAGTTACTACTTTTTGTAAGTGAATATAGGCAAAAAATATTCTCAATTGCATGATCATCTTTTGGTACTCAAGTATGTTGACAAGGAATATATAACTCAATATTTTATCATAACATTATTGATTTTTTTCATGTTAGTAGAAATTGGTATTGAACTTCAAATTTTATTGGTTAGAGGTTAAACGTACTTTGGCTCTCCCAAAGTCATAATCCTGGATTCGTCCCTGATTAAAAAGACTAAACTATCGTTTCGTAACATATTATTTTAATAATATTTTAATTTTTTGACTAAAATATAAGGTAAAAAAATTTAATATGTTTTAAATGATTTTTTTTTTATTTTTTATGAAAAAATATATATAAAATAAAAAGAAAAAAAATATTTAACTTTTTAATATAAATTATAGACTTTTTAATTTTTTAAATAACTTTTTAATTTCTACACTAAAACTGTCGCATGCAACGTGGCTAAGTTTTTTCAAGCCCACAAATCGCCACTTTAACAACGGTCAACGCCAACAGTGTTCTTATTCTCAAGAAAAAACAAATCAGGCAATTTATAGAACTCGAGGAATTTAACGTGCTTTGAAGTGGCGAAATCAACCCAGTTTTCAAAATTGGGGTTAGGGCAATACCCACCAACACTAGTGATGATGGTGAGTTTTCGATTTGTGAGGGATTTATGAAGGTTAAGGCAGCGATTTACAAAGCCATAGTCGACGAAGGGTTCGGGGTCTACACAGGTAAAATTGGCTAGGAATTCAAAGGGTGAAGAAGGAAAGTATTAGAAATCGAGAATGGGGTTGACTTACCAGAGGTGACGCCAACTGTTCGACAAAATGTCTGTGTGAATCGCGAACTTCATTGGCCCAAAAAAAAAAAAAAAAGAGAGGTAGAGCGCTAATCCGATCAACTTCTTCATCCATGAGCAAACCCTGATTTTGATCGTAGATGAATGACTTAAGTAAAAGTGAGCTTCAAGAGAGTATATCAAAATGGTGTATCGGTCTGTTTGATAGAGACGTAGAAAAGTGATTATAAAATATAATTTAATAGATTATAATTTATAGTTGTAAATATAAGTTCTTAACCTATTTGGTGTGAGATTATAAATTTAAGTAGTAGAGTAATGTTTGGTTGATAATCTGTAAAATAATTTTTTGATGTGTAATTGTCATTTTTATCCTTATATAATATAAATATGATTATTTTGTCTTTTTTTTTTTCAGTTTTAATTTTAAAAAATTATTTCATTAATAAAAGTTAATATAATTAGTATTACATAAATTATTTTTTTCATTTTTTCATTATAAATCAATTAGTATAAAATTATTTCATTATTTCATTTTAAATTATTATTTCCATTTTTTCATTATAAATCAATTAGTATAAAATTATTTTATTTTTTCATTATAAATTAATTAGTGTCAATTAATGGCATATTTTCATTTTTTCATATGGATTATTTTTTTCAATTTTTCATTATAAATCAATTAATATAAAATTATTTCATTTTTTCATTATAACTTATTATTTCCAATTTTTCATTATAAATCAATTAGTATAAAATTATTTCATTTTTTCAATTAATTAATTAGTGTCAATTAATGTCTTATTTTCATTTTTTCAATTAATATAAAATTTATTTCATTCATAGCTAAAATGCTTAGTTATTATTATTATTATTATTATTATTATTATTATTATTATTATTATTATTATTTGATTAAAAAAATACTAAAAACCTCCACGCACGCGCACGCACACATACACACAAAAAATTTGAAACCCTAGCTCCGGTAGGCACAACTACGATGAACTGGCGCTAGGGTTTCAGATCGCGTTGCACGATTGATCACGAAGGAGGATGGGGGACGACGACGGAGGCACACAGAGAGAGAGACCAACAACAGGAGACAGAGAGAGAGAGATCGTGATGGTTCAAAGACAGATCGCAATGACGCGAGAGAGACAGATCGCGATCCCGACGAACCAACGCCGGAGAGAGAAAGAGACAGAGAGATAGAGAGAGAACAACTCAAAATCTTAGCCAGAAATAGTCATCGGAAATCGCCTCTCACGCTCTCTCTCTCTCTCTAAACGTGAACAATGTTTGAATGTCAAGTTTATATAGTGGTATTTTGGTAATTTCTGAATTTTTTAAGGGGGCATTTAAGTCATTTTGCTTTTCTATAACTAGCTGCGCGCATAAGCTCAAAAAAAAAAAAAAAGCACCCTGAGGCAGCTTGTAACTTTTAACTCAAAATCAATTAATTTAAGTTATAATCTATCTCTCATAAGCTCAACCAAACACTTCAAAATGACTTATTTTAAGCCAAAAGCTTATTTAAGTTGCTTATAAGCTGTACCAAACGGGGCCATTGTATGCAGATCACATCTTTAGATACTTACTAGTAATGCCCTCGATCCGGACATAAAAATTTAAAAGTTATTCAAAATTTTACATCAAGTGTGTGCTGTTTTCTGACTACACTGCCAAATATGTACTCAGCTGGAGAACACCGGCAGAATAGATTGCGCCCGAACGATCTGTAACAGAAAGAAAAAAGACTCCGGCGGTGGTTCGTTCACCCAGGGACACTTCGACGATCAAGTCAGTTATCTCTCAAAGATAGCAAAAGTGCTTAACTCACTATTTGTCACGACCCAAACCCGCCCCTATAGGTTTAGCATCGTAACCGGCCAGTAATCCTTGGATTAACGAAGGTCTCTGAACAGATAAGCATATAATAAGGGAGCTAGCAGAAGCAAGTACATAAATAAAGTTGTCCAATGAGCTGTGCTGACTTATATGAAACAGAATAGTTAAAACTTTATATACAAAGTCAAAAGTCAATCATACATTATACCCACACACATTAAAGTACTAAAGTACAGCCGACAGAATGACATCAAGTCAAATAGATATACAGGACCAACAGAACTTGAACACAGGACACTTTGGGAACCTCCACGTGAGGCACAATGGCTGGCTGACAACCGAACACAGATCCAAACAAAAATTCTCCTGACTTGAACTCTGGAATGCTCACCTATACATATATATATATATACATACAAACAGTGAGCTAAAACCCAGTGAATAACATTAAGGTAAAGGGGTTAGTGTACGAAATCCGAACATATCATAAACAGAAAACGGATCATAGCATAATCATTCTCATATCAGAACATAATAATGGTACATCCCATAAAACACATCACAGAACGTCTTCCGACTAGAGTAACCGGTTTCGAATACCGATTAAACACATATCACCACAATGAAGTGGCTAACGAGATCTCATAAACTTGTATGTCATAGACCCGCATTTTCATGCCGTCCCCCATGACTTGGGACTATCTATGGATGCCATAATAGATTTCAAACTGGGGATGTTCGTTCACATAAAACAGATATCATAACAGAAATCATAGCTTATCACGTGTCATTTGAAACATAATTTCATATAAATGCATCTTTACGATAATGTTACTCACAGTGGTTCTCGCAAACGGTTAATCAATCTTCAGACGTTGACCTACAATCACAAAAGTACATAACACAACATATCTCATTATTACACGTTCACATGGCCAACACAGCTTAACTTTCATTACGTTGGTTCTTGTTCATACTTAGCACATTGATTAAAACACACACACACTTGCAGTCTCGGAACTTGGTACATTCTTTTCTTAGTGTGTTTCTAATCCATAACCTCATTATCAAAGCTTAATTAAGGCTTATGAATGCCTAAGATCCAATGAGGATGCCAAAACATGAGTTGGAACACTTAGGCAAAATTTCTGAAAATAAGGTCCCCGCTCGAGTGTAGACTTTCTCGCTCGAGCGGACATGCAAATGAGAGGGGTCGCTCGAGCGCACATTCCTTCGCTCGAGCGATCTGTAAACTTGGAAAAAAGTACTGGTTGGTCTCAATCTACGCTCGAGCTACAACTTCCATGCTCGAGTGGACATGCAAAATGAGGATGGTCGCTTGAGCACACATTCCTTCGCTCGAGCGATCTGTAAACGACATGAAACTTCTTGGAGCTTGCAATTCACGCTCGAGCGGACTTTTGGTCGCTCGAGAGGAGTGCACGCACTCAGAGTGGTTGCTCGAGCGTAAACTCCGACACTCGAGCGTGGATGAAAATTCTGGAATTTCCAGATTTGATCATTAAGCTCAAAACTCGAATTCAACCATCCAAAACACATCTCTTAGGCCCTAAAACTTGAGATAACATAGTAAACTTGTAAAACATGAAGAATTTAGGATCATTTCATAAAATCATGGCCCAAGGGTTTGTTAAAAACTCACAATTTCAACTTGAAATTCAAGAAACAAACATGCATGTAAAATCTTTTCTTTAAACTTCATGAAACTAGTAAATTGAGCTCAAAGACTCCATGCATGAGGGAAATCCTTTTCAAAACATGGATTTAAGCTTTAAAATATGATGAATTACACATGCATGTGCCAAATAACTCATGATAACAACATAAATGCCCTAAATCAAACTTAACATGTCAAAACTCCATGTATTCATGCATGCATGTATGAATGGTAACTCAAATCTTCATCCTAGGCTCAATATACACATTTAAACTCACAATCTACATGTTAATAACTTAGATTCATAAATTTAGGAGTTGAATTCATACCTATAGTCTTGAATTAGTCTAGCTCTTGCACAAAATTGATGAACTCTAGTAAAATCTTCAACTTCTTCTTTAATCTCACATTCCCTCTCTCTAGAATTGCATTCTCTCTCTCAAGATGAAATCTCAGATTTTTCCACTCAAGGGAAATGAGCTCAAAAGAGCTAAATGTGATGCATATATAGTTATGATGATATAATGCATTAATTGGGACATTAGGCTAACCAAACACGACCTAATTAATCGTTCTAAATCAATTTTTAATAAAATTTGCCACAAGGTTCTAAAAATTCCAAATAACATATTGATGTAATCAATTTCGGTTTCGGATGCCGATAAGGCTTTCAATTTACATATTAAAGCAGAAAATCCAAACAGGTATTTATACAGGCAACAGATAGAAAGCCAAATATCATGCAAAATACAGAATAAACACATAATTTATTTTAACCCTCTCATTAGCATCATTAATTACGGATTAGTGGCTAATTACGGATCGGGGTTATTACAGTCTCCCCACCTTAAGAAGTTTGGTCCTCTAAACTCAAATTATCTTAAAGAAAACGATGTTCAACAGAAATATAATTTCAACTCTTTACAAAACAGAACATAACCATGTACAGAGATTAGGGTTCCTATTGAAACAGAGTCTTATACACACTCAGGTTTTAGTCCAGAATAGATTCAGACACATGTTCATTTCCATATTCTTGCCCAGATCATACACAGATGTCACAATTCTTACTTAAACATACGTGGTGCATTGATCAGATAACAGAGCAGATACAGAACAGATGCAGACGTAGCAGATACAGAACGGATACAGATATAGCAGATACAGAACAGATACAGACACGTGATGGTTATAAATAACCAGTTCCATAAAGGAACCTCTGAATCCGGATAATAGAACAGAACAGAAGCTGAGCCCCCGTGACAGGGCCTCCGGTACGGGTAACAGAGTGCAGGCAGATATAAATTCCACAAAGGAACTTTCGATACCAGGTAACAGCCAACAGATATCACACAATACCAAGAGTCACGAATACATATCAGAGATAGAACAATCATTCATATACAACATATAGCATTTCAGAAAACAAAACTTATTTCGTGATACAGAACATAAATACAGTTGCACACAACTTTACTGTATTATTACTCATATTACTTATATCGAGTACTTATCGGGGTTATAGATTCGCACTGGTCTCATTTTCATAAGTAATTTCCTCCGTTAAGTCATAAAGATTTGATTTATTCACTTTCGGGTCATTCATCCGGTCTTGTTCAATTTGGTTTTCAATTCGGCAATTTACCATTGTCATTCGAAGTCATTCGGAAGTTGTCAAGTATACCAGGAAATTCATATATCGATCTCACGGCAGTAACCAAAATTTAGATGTAGTCATTCGTATACCGTTTATTAGCCTCGGCTCCCACATATTCAATCGTACTACGTGTCAATATAGAAGCAGTAATTCACAGAACATACTGATTATATATACTTCTAGGTAATCAAAGCTTCCATCAAACTAGTCTGTTATCAATAGATTCCATTAGTTTTGAAGTACAGTAACACAGAAGCAATCATTCTCTTCGTCAAACAAATTCGAGGTAGTAACAGTAATATCGGGCAATTGATCACATGTCATATATACAGTATTCCCATAATCTCCAAGCATAAGTTACCAAATTCCACAATCCCGTTCATGTGTTTCTAATCAGTTATAGGCGCATGGTAAAAGTCATTTATAATCACACAGTCCGCTGTTGACGGTTCACATTCTTCCTAAGTGTTCGAGATTGATTCAAGTTCTCATCGATTAGTTCCCTTAGCCACATGGCTCTGTTATTCAATCATAAATAATTCACAATCCCCTATAAGGTAATCAAATCAGATAACGACTTTCAATAAGGGTCTTCTCAGATCAAATCAATGAAAGTTCTACCCGGTCATGTCAGATAAAGTTCTACCCAGTCACATCGAGTAAAAGTTCAAAGCGCGAGTCATCAAACATAAGTTCCATCAGTCAAACAAAGGTCTCATCAAACCACAGTTCTATCAGATGAGATCAGGTAAAGGTTCTAGCCTTATTATTTCCAAACGAAGCACATTTGTTCTATAGTTCAGACTCCATTCGCTTAGGTGCATAGTCAGTAGTTCTACAGTTGTTCTAAATTCCTCGGTTCTCAAATCACATCAGGTTTATGTATCACAATAGTTCATACCGAAGAGTTCAGGTCATATACAATGTTAAATTCTCCAAGTAAGTTCACATGTGGGTGCACAGGTATATAATTGTTCATATCAAGAAGTAAGCGTCACAGTCAATATAACAATTTCCCAGAGTCATAATCCCAACGGTCAAGGTATCAACAAATAATCACATCAATCATTCTGAGCAAAGGTATAGTCATATATGTACATATCCGGAGTCTAATAGCATCCACAAGCATAGGTATGCATATACATAAGTCCAAATATTTCCATAGCATAGGTAATTGTTAGCAAAGGTCCACAGTGTCGCACATATAGTTCACATCAAACAGTAGGTCTCAAAGTATTCATTAACCATAGTTCAACCCCATCAATTCTAATAGTATTACAAGCATGAAAACATGTATGCAGGTACGAGTCTAAAATCAGTTATTATTTAGGCATTCGTTCGCAGATTCACAAGCAGAAGTTCATTCTTTCAAACTGACATAGGTTCTTAATTTCAGAAATTCCCTACGCGACTGATTCATACATACAATTCGTGATCATAGGTCTAATCATTCGATGATGTCAATCAATAGATAACGGTTCAGTTCAAGTCATGGTCATACAGATTTTCCCAAGTTAAAATCAATCATAATGTGTTCCCATGCCCAATAGTTCTAGCATAATTCAAAAGGTCGCACCTAACAGTTCATATTAAAGTTTTGCAATACGGTACGAAGCTTTAACCCAGCAATTTCTCATTGTTCATAAGTCCTAATAATTCCCAAAACTTAGGTGATTCATTATAGGGTTTCGAGCATCTCATATAAAGTTAGTAAGTCTTCGAGATAGTCAATAACTAGGGTTCATAATTCTAATAATTCAATCGGTTCAGTCAACATTCCCACAATCTATATTAAGTTAAGAAACGAACGTTTCCCACACAAATTCCCACATAGACAATTGCACATAGTTAAGGTAATACCTGCGTCAGTTGTTTCAGTATTCCAAGCATTTTCTGGAACTAGGATGTAAACCCTTCCTTGCTTCTAGGTGTTGTTCGGATGAGCTCGTGAGCAAGATTTAGCTAAGTGTCCTTTCTGTCCACATCTAAAACAGGCTCCTGACAAGCGGCGACAAATGCCCCAATGTTGTTTCCCACATTCTCTAGAGATAGGTATATTGTTGATCACATTGTTCCCCCGACTTTCTTTGTTCACAGTTTTCACCCTAGATTTTTCATTCGCAAAAGTTGTCGAAGTACTAGTCATTTCAACTTTCTGTTTTTTCTGTTTTATTCTTTCTGATTCAGTTGGTGATGTTGGTTTTGATATTTTCAAGGCTGCTATGTTTTCCTCGGACATTAAAGCTCTATCAAGAACATCCACGTATTTTGGCAATTTTAAGACGCCAACTCGATCAAACACATCAAAGTCAAGCCCACCATTAAATTTCCTAGCCTTTTTGTAGTCAGTGTCTATCATGTGAGGTGCATAACGGGCTAACTCAGTAAATTTTGTTTCATATTCAGCCACAGTCATTTTTCCTTGTTTTAGTTGTTCAAATTCGGATACCTTCCTATCTTGGATGCATTGAGGAAAATATTTTTCGAAGAAAATTTCTTTAAATCTATTCCATGTCACACCCTCATTATCAGTTCGTACTAACATCCACCATCTCCTAGCCTCCTCTTTAAGCGTGAATGTTGCCAACAAAACTTTCTGTGCCTCAGTACACGAAAATACCTCAAATATTTTCTCAGTTTCTAAGACCCGAGCCTCAGCTTTCAACGGTTCAATATCCCTCTGAAATTCCGGTGGTTTCATCTTATTGTATTTCAGTGTCAGTGTTATCATATCATAATTAGTTGGTTCAGGTACGTGTATTTGCCCTTATTACTGTTGTTTCAGATTTTCGGTTAAGGCTTCGACCATTCTTTCTAACCGGCTAATTCTAGCGTCAGAAGATTCAGATTCGTCTATATTCCTTATCCTTTCCATTGGCAACACACAAACAAGTTACTTATTAATATAAGGAAAGTTTTCACTGTTCTCACATTTCATTTCATATCAGACGCGTTTATACTTTCATCGCAATTCAGATACAGTCATATGATCCTTACTTTCATACGTTCACGTTCACAAGATTCCACATTTGATATTGAAATTAACATTACATGTTATTCCACTTAACTTCTTCGATCATGCACAAAGTTTCATTTCAATTCATTTTCAATAAGGATGTGTTCATAATAGTTCACACACTTAAACATGGTAATGCAATGTCCTTATTTCATTTCTAGGACATCCTATAGCTCATATGGACACGTGTGTGCAGTATAACTCGTGCTCTGATACTACTCTGTCACGACCCAAACCCGTCCCTATAGGTTTAGTATCGTAACCGGCAAGTAATCCTTAGATTACCGAAGGCCTCTGAACAGATAAGCATATAATAAAGGGGCTAGCGGAAGTAAGTACATAAATATAGTTGTCCAATGAGCTGTGCTGACTTATATGAAACAGAATATTTAAAACTTTATATACATAGTCAAAAGTCAATCATACATTATACCCACACACATTAAAGTACTAAAGTACAGCCAACAAAATTACATCAAGTCAAATAGATATACATGACCAACAGAACTTGAACACAGGACACTTCGGGAACCTCCACGTGAGGCACAATGGCTGGCTGACAACCGAACACAGATCCAGACAAAAAGTCTCCTGACTTGAACTCTGGAATGCTCACCTATACATATATATATACAAACAGTGGGCTAAAGCCTAGTGAATAACATTAAGGTAAAGGGGTTAGTGAACGAAATCCGAACATATCATAAACAGAAAACGAATCATAACATAATCATTCTCATATCAGAACATAATAATGGTACATCCCATAGAACACATCACAGAACGTCTTCCGACTAGAGTAACTGGTTTCGGATACTGATTAAACACATATCACCACAATGAAGTGGCTAACGAGATCTCATAAACTTGTATGTCATAGACCCGCATTTTCATGCCGTCCCCCATGACTTGGGACTATCTATGGATACCATAATAGATTTCAAACTGGGGATGTTCGTTCACGTAAAACAGATATCATAACAGAAATCATAGCTTATCACATGTCATTTGGAACATAATTTCATATAAATGTATCTTTACGATAACGTTACTCACAGTGGTTCTCGCAAACGGTTAATCAATCTTCAGACGTTGACCTACAATCACAAAAGTACATAACACAACATATCTCATTATTACACGTTCACATGGCCAACACAGCTTAACTTTCATTACGTTGGTTCTTGTTCATACTTAGTACATTGATTAAAACACACACACACTTGCAGTCTCGGAACTTGGTACATTCTTTTCTTAGTGTGTTTCTAATCCATAACCTCATTATCAAAGCTTAATTAAGGCTTATGAATGCCTAAGATGCAATGAGGATGCCAAAACATGAGTTGGAACACTTAGGCAAAATTTCTGAAAATAAGGTCCCCGCTCGAGTGTAGACTTCCTCGCTCGAGCGGACATGCAAAATGAGAGGGGTCGCTCAAGCGCATATTCCTTCGCTCGAGCGATCTGCAAACTTGGGAAAAAGTACTGGTTGGTCTCAATCTACGCTCGAGCTACAACTTCCACGCTCGAGCGGACATGCAAAATGAGAATGGTCGCTCGAGCGTACATTCCTTCGCTCGAGCGATCTGTAAACGACATGAAACTTCTTGGAGCTTGCAATTCACGCTCGAGCGGACTTTTGGTCGCTCGAGCGGAGTACACGCACTCAGAGTGGTCGCTCCAGCGTAAACTTCCACGCTCAAGCGTAGATGCGAATTCTAGAATTTCCAGATTTGATCACCAAGCTCAAAACTCGAATTCAACTATCCAAAACACATATCTTGGGCCCCAAAACTTGAGATAACATAGTAAACTTGTAAAACATGAAGAATTTAGGATCATTTCATAAAATCATGGCCCAAGGGTTTGTTAAAAACTCACAATTTCAACTTGAAATTCAAGAAACAAACATGCATGTAAAATCTTTTCTTCAAACTTCATGAAACTAGTAAATTGAGCTCAAAGGCTCCTTGCATGAGGGAAATCCTTTTCAAAACATGGATTTAAGCTTTAAAATATGATGAATTACACATGCATGTGCCAAATAACTCATGATAACAACATAGATGCCTAAAATCAAACTTAACATGTCAAAACTCCATGAATTCATGTATGCATGTATGAATGGTAACTCAAATCTTCATCCTAGGCTCAATATACACATTTAAACTCACAATCTACATGTTAATAACTTAGATTCATAAATTTAGGAGTTGAATTCATATCTATAGTCTTGAATTAGTCTAGCCCTTGCACAAAATTGATGAACTCTAGTAAAATCTTTAACTTCTTCTTTAATCTCTCTTTCCCTCTCTCTAGAATTGCATTCTCTCTCTCAAGATGAAATCTTAGATTTTTCCACACAAGGGAAATGAAGGGAAATGAGCTCAAAAGAGCTAAATGTGATACATATATAGTTATGATGATATAATGCATTAATTGGGACATTAGGCTAACCAAACACGACCTAATTAATTGTTCTAAATCAATTTTTAATAGAATTTGCCACAAGGTTCTAAAAATTCCAAATAACATATTGATGTAATTAATTTCGGTTTCGGATACCGATAAGGCTTTCAATTTACATATTAAAGTGGAAAATCTAAACAGGTATTTCTACAGGCAACAAATAGAAAGCCAAATATCATGCAAAATACAGAATAAACACATAATTTATTTTAATCCTCTCATTAGCATCATTAATTACGGATTAGTGGCTAATTACGGATCGGGGTTATTACACTATTCAGAATACAAAAAGCGTACTTTACACCCACGAGGGCGCCTTACTTTTATAACCAACACTAAGTTGATCCCTGTGGAAGCCTAGCTTCAATGGACTTTGGCTCAATGCCTCTCCAGGACTCTCAAATAGATAAAGATAAACTTCCTAAGAGCTTTATCCTTATCCAGGTTGAAGTCCTCCCTCATTTTAGGACTCTTGTAACTTATCCACTCATCTTGGATTCCGGTATCTCCGCAGATAACCTCGGTCTAGCCGGGATTACCTCGGCGTGAAGTCAAGGATACATGGCACCTCAGCTAGCACTTCGGTGCTACCTTGGCCACGTGTTACTATCCAAAAAATATGTCCCCACAACTGCCCCCTAGGTTCTATTACCTCAGCATCCTGAGGTGATAGAACCTATATCATTTGAACCTATAGCACGTCGGCTAAACTTGCTCTATCACTCATTACCGAGGTCATCATTCGTCGGCTAAATACGACCAAGACTTGGTCTGTTTTCATCAATGCTTTAGAATCAATAACCAAGTTTGTTTAAGTTTCTCAAGCGAGATCGTCCCCCTAGCCGAGATCCTGCTCTATTAAATCAAGAACTCTAAGAGTTTCAATACGCGTATGAACTGTCACACACAGTATTTCAACCGTTTTTGCTATGCGTCTTTCCCCTACTGAGCCGTGCCTGACACACGCCATTAAATCGCATCACATTTATGTGTGCCGTCTGACAAGCACGTCGTCCTAGGCACACTAATTGCCATTTTGCCGTCATTCTGCGTGTTTGATCAAAATCATCTCTCTCCGTCTTTTCATTTTTGCATCTTCGTTTTCGTTCAAGTTCTCTCTCTACTCCCAAATCCTCCATTGTTGCTTTTACGAAGCTTTCTGTAACCACTTTCACTCTCCTCCTTCGGCGAGGCTTCTGCTGCATTTCTTTGCTCACTGCCACTGTCTGACATCGGTGTACTTCACACCGGCCATTTTTTTCGGTGAGTTACAATTTTCCCCCTCTTTAGTTTTTCATACTCTATTGCCTCTGCTTACTTGCCATGACAAACACATTCATGTTCTTTAGTGTCTGTCGGTGATTTTAAACTTCATCATTCGCATGTTTGAGCATGTTTTGTCTTGCAATTTTGTGTTTGTCCAATTAGTTCTTAATTCTTGACCTTTATGTACAAATTGCATACACACTCGCTTCACTTTGTCACTGTTCTTGGCCTTGCACACCTGCACAAACTTTACATAATGTTCTTTGAGTTCTTGCTCGTTTTCTTGAGTCTGAATCATGTTCTTATTTCTGTTTTCTTGCTGTTTTTTTTTTTAGATTCTTGCCTTTCACCCTCCTGTTTTAGTAACTCTAGGATTGGGATTTGCTTTAGAACTCCAAATTCTAGGAAAAATTGAAACAAATTTGTAACAACCCTCATATTGTTTACCGATTAATGACTGATTGAGTACCGATAAACAGTGATTACCGTTAAACTGAACTAATTATGACTGATAATTGGACTGGTTAAAGTACTGAACTGACTGACTGAAAACTGGAACTGAATTGACTGAGTATGTGTGTTAATTGGTATTCTATCTGTTTGATTGTTTCTTTGATCTGTTCACGTGTTCTGTTTAAACTGCTAATTGAAGGCCTTATCGGCGGCCGAAGCCGGAACTGATTGATGTTTTATGATCATCATAATTAATGTGATTTTATGGTAAATTTATCTGAAAACTGATTAGGTGTGATTAAATTAGATTAAATCTTGATCAATTGCTTAAGTTGGCCTTATTTACCAAACTAGCCTTAAGTGCCCACTACCTCATACACCTTTGAACTCATTACACTTGAATCAAAAACCATCTCCTCAGCCATTTCCCTTCTCATTGCCGACTAGAGAGAGAGAGTAAGAGGAAAAGAGTGATCCAACTTGATTCATCTTTAGAATTGCTTGGAATTGGAGGAATTGAAAGCTTAAGTGCATAATTGAACCTCTAGACTTGCATTCAAGGAACCTAGGTAAGGATTTCATCTTCTCATTCTTGTGTTTGAACTAATTCTTGCATGGTCCATGTTAAATTGTAGAGCTAAGTCATGTTTTAGTTCATGCATGTTGATATAGAGCATAATTCATGCATGCATGTTTGAATTGTAGATGTTTGAGTTGTTTTCATGGCAAAAGGTTACATGCATGTTCATAATTATGTTTAAGTCCATGATTTCACCATGTTTTGAAAAGAATTGGCTCAAGCCGAACATCAACGACCTGCCGGATTATTGCAACCCCTACCCATACCAGAGTGGAAATGGGAGCATATCACGATGGATTTTATCGTTGGATTACCTCACCTAGAGCATGTTTTGAAGCTTTGAAATGATTTGAATTCATGCATGGTTGCATGTTCATCGTATTCTCGAAATTGGTTTGAAATTGGGTTTGAATTAAACACCCTTGGGCTTTGGTTTCTCAAATCGAGCTTTGAACCATGTTATTCTATGTGTTTACAAGTGTTTTTCCAGAAATTAGCCAAGAGGATCGGTTTTGATGCTTTTGAACTTGAGTTTGAGCTTGGAGTGCAATCTGGGATTCCAGATTTCGCACTCGCGCTCGAGCGGAGATAGAGACGCTCGAGCGTGGAATCCGAACATCAGTATCTCTGCACTGTTTTACAGTCCGCTCGAGCAGAGGATTGGGCGCTCGAGCGAATCACGTGTCTCAAGCTCGAGGCGGGCGTCGAGCGTCCGTCGAGCGGAGATTTCACCTATCCAGCACTTTTGACTGTTTTGCAGAACGCTCGAGCGGGTAATTATACGCTCGAGCGGGACTCTGTTTTCTGAAAAATCTGAAACTCCTTTTAAAAGTGCATCTTTGCATCCTCATCTCATTCTAGGCATTCTTAGACCTAGTTTAAGACATCTTGTTGAGGATTAGATGTAGAACACACCGAGGCAATTAGAGATTAAATTATGATATTTCCCACTGTGTAGCTTAGTGTGTGTTCAACCTGTGAATGTGTAGGGTTGGCGACTGGGGAGA
>NW_021024990.1:204299-230484 GCF_004153795.1 Camellia sinensis | reverse complement strand
GAAGTCTCCTCTAACAGATTCATATTAAATAAGGTTTTTGCAAATACGGATCTACACTGTCACCCACTACGAGAGTCTCTCCCTCTACCTCCTAGTGAAACAGCAGATTGCCCTCAATCCTACACCACAAAAAAACTTTAGTGATCATTATAGGGTTGAATCTACATAATCACAAAGTTAGTAAGTCTTGGTCGACAGGATAGTCCAACTAACTAGGGCTTCATAATTCTAATAATTCAATCGCGTTCAGTCAACATTCCCACCGAATGCGTATTATTAAGTTAATGAAACGAACGTTTCCCACACATAATTCCCCACATCAGACAAGTTGCACATAAGATATAGGTAAATACCTGCGCAAGCTTTGATCGTTTCAGTATTCAAGCATTTTTCTGGAACTAGGAGGTTAAACCCTTCCTTTGCTTCTAGGTTGTGCGGATGCTCGTGAGCAGATTGAGCTAAGGTCCTTCTGTCCACATCTAAAACAGGCTCCTGAAACAGGCGCGACAAGAAATGCCCCAAATTACCGTTGTTTACCAACATTCTCTAGAGGATGAGGTATATTGATTGAACACATTTGTTCCCGCCGACTTTTCCTTTGTTCACAGTTTTCACCCATAGAGTTTTTCATTCGCAAGAAAGTTTTCGAAGTACTAGTCATTTCAACTTTGTTTTTTCTGTTTTTTATTACTTTCTGATATCAGTGGTGATTGTTGGTTTGTTGATATTTCAGGCTCTAGGGTTTCTCCTCGAGACATTAAAGCTCTATCCAAGAACCATACCACGTATTGTGCAATTTTAAGACGCAAACACGAATCAAACACATCAAATACATCAGCCCACATAAATTTCTAGCCTTTTTGATAGTCAGCTGATCTATCAATGTGAGGCATAACGGCTAAATCAGTAAATTTTGTTTCATATTCAGCCACAGTCATTTTTCCTTGTTTTAGTTGTTCAGAATTCGATAACCTTCCTTCTGGATGTAATTGAGGAAAATATTTTCGAAGAAATTTCTTTAAATCTATTCCATGCACGCCTCAATTAATCAGTCGACTAACATCACACCATTCCTAGGCCCCTCTTTAACGATGAATGTTGCCAACGAAAACTTCTGTGCCTCAGTACACGAAACAACCTCAAATTTATTTTCTCAAGTTCTAAGACGAGCCTCAGCTTTAACGGCTTCAATGATCCCTCTGAATTCCGGTGGTTTCATCGTTATGTACTTCATTGCAGTGTTATCATATCATAATTAGTTGGTTCAGGTCAGATAGTATTTGCCCTTATTAGCTGGTTTGTTCAGATTTCGGTTAAGCTCGACCATTCTTTCTAACCGGCAATTCTAGCGTCAGAATATCAGGATCTCGTCTATATCCTCTATCTTCCATTGGCAACACACAAACAAGTTAGCTTATTAATCTAAGGAAAGTTTTCACTGTTCTCACATTTCATTTCATAATCAGTACGCGTTAATACTTCATCGCAATTCAGAATACGTATTCCATTGATCCTTACTTCATACGTTCACGTGTCACAAGAATTCCTACATTGATATTGAAATAACATTACCATGTTATTCCACTCTTAACTTCTGCGATCATGCACCAAGTTTCAGGATTTCAATTCATTTTCAGTAAAGGATGTGTTCATATAGTTCACAGGACACTTAAACATGGTATATCGAATGTTCCTTATTCTTTCTAGGACATCTCATAGCTCTATGACACGTGTGTTGCAGTATAATCGTGCTCTGGATACTACTTTGTCAGACCCAAAACCGTCCTAAAAGTTTAGTATCGTAACCGCAGAGTATTGCTTAGATACCGAAGGCCTTGAACAATAAGCATATAAAGAGGCTAGCGGAAAGTAAGTACATCAAATAGTTGTCCAATGAGCCTGTGCTGACTTATATGAAACATAATATTTTAAAACTTCATATACATATAGAAATCAATACATACATATACCCACCACACATAAAGTCTAAAAGTACAAGCCAAACAAAATTACATCAAGTCAAATAGATATATGAACTGACAACAGAACTCTGAACACAGCGACAACCGGGAACTCACACTGAGGCACAATGGCTGGCTGACCAACCGACACACAGATCCAGACAACATAAGTCTCCGCTTGAAATCTGGAATGCTCACCTATATCATATAATATACTAAACAGTGGCTAAAGACTAGTATAACATTAAGGTAGAAGGGGTATGAACAAAATCGAACATTCATAAACAGAAAACAATCATAAACATAATCATTCTCAATATCAGAACATAATGAATGGTGACACCCAATAAAGAACACTCACAAACTCTTCTCCGACTAGAGTAATGGTTTCGGAATATGATAATACACATATCACCTACAATGAGTGGTAACGAGATCATCAAAACTTGTATGTCATAAGACCGCATTTCATGCCGTCCGCACTGACTTGGGAGACTATCTATGGTAACCATAATAGATTTCAACACTGGGAATGTTCGATTCACGAAAACAGATCATCATAACAGAAATCATGCTTACTCACATGTCATTATGGAGCATATTTCAATATAAAGTATCTTTAGATAAGTAACTCCGGTGCGACGTCTTCGCACAACGTTTAATCAATCTTCAGACGTTGACTACAATCACAAAAGTCACAATAACACAAATATCTCAGTATTACTCGTTACCCAATGGCCAACACAGCTTGACTGTCATTACGTTGGTTCTGTTATCATACTTAGATGACATTGATTAAAACCACACCACCACTTGCAGTCTCGGAATTGTACAGTTCTTTTCTTAGTGTTTTCGTAATCCATAACCTCATTATCAAAGCTAATTAAAGTGCTATGAATGGTCCTAAGATGCAAATGAGGACGCCAAACAATGAGTTGGACAACTTATGCAAAATTCATGAAGAATAAGGTCCCGCTCGGTGTAGATTTCTCCGCTCGAGCGGACATGTCAAAATGAGAGGGGTCGCTCAAGCGCATATTCCTTCGCTCGAGCGATCTGTCAAACTGGGAATAAAGTTACTTGGTTGGTCTCAATCTTACGCTCGAGCTACATTCCACGCTCGGCGGATCACTGCAAAATGAGAGATGGTCGCTCGATCGTACATTCCTTCGCTCCGAAGCGTCGTCTAAACGACATGAAACTATCTTGAGCTTTGCAATTCCGCTCGAGCGGACTTTGTGGTGCTCGAGCGGTAGTTACACGCACTAGAGTGGTCGTCCAGCGTAAATCTCCACGCTCAAGCGTAGATGCGAATTCCTAGAATTTCCAGATTTGATCACAAGCTCAAAACTCGAATTCAACTATCCAAACACATATCTTGGCCCCAAAACTTGAGATTAACTATAGTAAACCTTGTTAAAACTGTAAGAATTGTAGGATCATTCATAAAATCGATGGCCCAAGGTTGTTAAAAACTCACAATTTCAACTTGAAATTCAAGAACAAACATGCATGTAAAATCTTTCTTCAAACTTCATGAACTAGTAAATTGAGCTCAAAGGCTCCTTGCATGAGGAAATCCTTTTTCAAAACATGGATTTAAGCTTTAAAATATGATGAATTACACATGCATGTGCCAAATAATCATGATAACAACATAGATGCCTAAAATCAAACTTAACATGTCAAAACTCCATGAATTCATGTATGCATAATGAATGGTAACTCAAATCTTCATCTAGGCTCAAATATACACATTTAAACTCACAATCTACATGTTAATAACTTAGATTTAAAATTTAGGAGTTGAATTCATATACTATAGTCTTGAATTAGTTAGCCCTTGCACAAAATGATGAACTCTAGTAAAATCTTTAAATTCTTCTTTAATCCTCTTTCCCTCCCTAGAATTGCATTCCTCTCTCAAGATGAAATCTTAGATTTTTCCACACAAGGGAAATGAAGGGAAATGAGCTCAAAAGAGCTAAATGTGATACATATATAGTTATGATGATATAATGCATTAATTGTGGACATTTAGGCTAACCAAACACGACCTAATTAATTGTTCTAAATCAATTTTTAATAGAATTTGCCACAAGGTTCTAAAAATTCCAAATAACATATTGATGTAATTAATTTCGGTTTCGTACCGATAAGGCTTTCAATTTACATATTAAAAGTGAAAATCTAAACAGGTATTTCTACAGGCAACAAATAGAAAGCCAAATATCATGCAAATACAGAATAAACACATAATTTATTTTAATCCCTCATTAGCATCATTAATTACGGATTAGTGGCTAATTACGGATCGTTATATACACTATTCAGAATACAAAAAGCGTACTTTACACCACACGAGGGCGCCTTACTTTATAACCAACACTAAGTTGATCCCTGTGGAAGCCTAGCTTCAATGGACTTTGCTCAATTGCTCTCCAGGACTCTCAAATAGATAAAGATAAACTTCCTAAGAGCTTTTTCCTTATCCAGGTTGAAGTCCTCCCTCATTTTAGGACTCTTGTAACTTATCCATCATCTTGGATCCGGTATCTCGCAGATAACCTCGTCTAGCCGGGATGACCTCGGCGTGAAGTCAAGGATACATGACCTCAGCTAGCACTTCGAGCTACCTTGGCCACGTGTACTATCCAAAAAATATGTCCCCACAATTCCCCCTAGTCTATTACCCCAGCATCTGAGGTGAATGAACTTATATCATTTGAACCTATAGCACGTCGGCTAAACTTGCTCTATCACCTCTTACCGAGGTCATCATTCGTCGGCTAAATACGACCAAGACTTGGTCTGTTTTCATCAATGCTTTAGAATCAATAACCAATTTTTTTAAGTTTCTCAAGCGAGATCGTCCCCCTAGCCGAGATCCTGCCTCATTAAATCAAGAACTCTAAGAGTTTCACATACGCGTATGAACTGTCACACACAGTATTTCAACCGTTTTTGCTATGCGTCTTCCCCTACTGAGCCGTGCCTGACACACGCCATTAAATCGGATCACATTTATGTGTGCCGTCTGACAAGCACGTCGTCCTAGGCACACTAATTGCCATTTTGCCGTCATTCTGCGTGTTTGATCAAAATCAATCTCTCTCCGTCTTTTCATTTTGCATCTTCGTTTTCGTTCAGTCTCTCTCTACTCCCAAATCCTCCATTGTTGCTTTTACGAAGCTTTCTGTAACCACTTTCACTCTCCTCCTTCGGCGAGGCTCTGCTGCATTCTTTGCTCACTGCCACTGGTGACATCGGTGTACTTCACACGGCCATTTTTTTCGGTGAGTTACAATTTTCCCTCTTAGTTTTTCATACTCTATTGCCTCTGCTTACTTGCCATGACAAACACTTCATGTTCTTTAGTGTCTGTCGGTGATTTTAAACTTCATCATTCGCATGTTTGAGCATGTTTTGTCTTGCAATTTTGTGTTTGTCCAATTAGTTCTTAATTCTAGCCTTTATGTACAAATTGCATACACACTCGCTTCACTTTGTCACTGTTCTTGGCCTTGCACACCTGCCACAACTTTACATAATGTTCTTTGAGTTCTTGCTCGTTTTCTCTGAGTCTGAATCATGTTCTTATTTCTGTTTTCTTGCTGTTTTTTTTTTTAGATTCTTGCCTTTCACCCTCCTGTTTTAGGAACTCTAGGATTGGATGCTTTAGAACTCCAAATTCTAGGAAAAATTGAAACAAATTTGTAACAACCCTCATACTGTTTACTGATTAATGAACTGATTGAGTACCGATAAACAGTGATTACCGTTAAACTGAACTAATTATGACTGATAATTGGACTGGTAAAGTACTGAACTGACTGACTGAAAACTGGAACTGAATTGACTGAGTATGTGTGTAATTGTATTCTATCTGTTTGATTGTTTCTTTGATCTGTTCACGTGTCTGTTTAAACTGCTAATTGAAGGCCTTATTGCGGCCGAAGCCGGAACTGATTGATGTTTTATGATCATCATAATTAATGTGATTTTATGGTAAATTTATCTGAAAACTGATTAGGTGTGATTAAATTAGATTAAATCTTGATCAATTGCTTAAGTTGGCCTTATTTACCAAACTAGCCTTAAGTGCCCACTACCTCATACACCTTTGAACTCATTACACTTGAATCAAAAACCACACTCCTAGCCATTTCCCTTGTCATTGCCGACTAGAGAGAGAGAGTAAGAGAAAAGAGTGATCCAACCTGATTCATCTTTAGAATTGCTGGAATTGGAGGAATTGAAAGCTTAAGTGCATAATTGAACCTCTAGACTTGCATTCAAGGAACCTAGTAAGGATTTCATCTTCTTATTCTTGATTTGAACTAATTCTTGCATGGTCCATGTTAAATTGAGAGCTAAGTCATGTTTAGTTATGCATGTTGATATAGAGCATAATTCATGCTTGCATGTTTGAATTGTTAAGTTGAGAGTTGGTTTCATGGTAAAGGGTGCATGCATGTCCATAACTTTGTATTGGTCCATGTTTTCAACTTGTTTTGGATCAATTGGCTCACTAGAGCATGTTTTGAAGCTTTGAAATGATTTGAATTCATGCATGGTTGCATGTTCATCGTATTCTCGAAAATTGGTTTGAAATTGGGTTTGAATTAAACACCCTTGGGCTTTGGTTTCTCAAATCGACTTTGAACCATGTTATTCTATGTGTTTACAAGTGTTTTTCCAGAAATTAGCCCAAGAGGATCGGTTTTGATGCTTTTGAACTTGAGTTTGAGCTTGGAGGTGCAATTGGGATTTCCAGATTTCGCACTCGCGCTCGAGCGGAGATAGAGGACTCGAGCGTGGAATCCGAACATCAGTATCTCTGCACTGTTTTACAGTCCGCTCGAGCAAGAGATTGGGCGCTCGAGCAGAATCACGTGTCTCAAGCTCGAGCGGCGTCGAGCGTCCGTCGAGCGGAGATTTCACTATCCTCGAGTGGGTGTCGAGCGCCCAATCGAGCGTGGATTCCACCCATCCAGCACTTTTGACTGTTTTTGCAGAACGCTCGAGCGGGTAATTATACGCTCGAGCGGGTACCTTTGTTTGCATGTCCGCTCGAGCGGAGTGACTTACGCTTGAGCGGGACTCTGTTTTCTGAAAATATTTTCTGAGTATTTTTTTGCATCCTCATCCCATCCTAGGCATTCTTAGGCCTAGTTTAAGACATTTAGATGAGGATATCGTTGTAGAACACACCAAGGCAAATTAGGGATTAAGTTATGATATTTCCCAACTGTGTAGCTTAGTGTGTGTTCAATCTGTTAACTGTGTAGGGTTGGCAACTGGGGAGACACGCTCTAGCATACTGTAGCCCAGAACTCTGTGAGTAACGATTGTGTAAAGATATGTTCACAAATGATTATTTTCTGAACAACTGAACTGTACTGTTTTCTGAACTGATTACTGTTAACTGAATGAATGTATGTCCTTTATTTCTGAACTGTACTGTGGCATCCTTAGCACCTACTGTTTACTGTTACTGTTACTGTTACAGAGATCTCTATCGGTTTCCTCGTGGAGCCACTACTGTTTACTGACTGATGGCCATCATTACTGTTCGGTCTTTTAAGACCTACTGTTACTGTTATGTTAATGGATGTACCACATATGACTGTTTATTGTACTGAACAACTGAAATACTGATTGAATTTGAACTGTTTTCATTACTGTAAGGACATTCATTCTAAACCCCTTTACGCTTTATGTTATTCACTGGGCTTTAGCTCACTGCTCATATATATATGTAGGTGTACAGGCACCGGATCAAAGCTAGAGGCGTCAGGGTTTTCCAGTTTTGTCAAGCCAACCACCGTACCTCACTGCGAGGTTCCGAGTTCGCCATGCTATGGCTTGGGGTGTCTTTTCCCCCGCTAGTCCCTGTTACTGTTTGTATTACTGTACTGTACTGTTATCAAGGGATTAGATCTCTGTACTGAATGTCTGTAAATGCTTGTATAGCCTGTACTGTTGTGATTATATGAATGCATGAAAAATCCTTTTGGCATACAGACTGTCACAGCTCATTGGGCATTGTTTATTTACTGTATTGGCTTCCGCCAGGCCCTGTACTCTGTTTTACTGGATTACTGTTCTGCAGGCCTTCGGTAATCTCGGATTACTGGCCGGTTACGGTGCTAAACCCATAGGGCCGGGTTTGGGTCGTGACAAAATTCCATTTAGATCTTCAAATACCCTTGCCCCAACATACGTTTAGGTTTTTCCGAGGTCCTTTAAACCTTAGAAAAAGAACACTTCCTTCTGAAATCCGACACCTCGTCCTTCTAGCTGATATCATGGGTATGTTCAGGTGGAGGGTAAACACCCTAACTAAGTTAGAATACTTTAGGTAGGAGTTTACCATCCCTACCGACGTTCATCTTGGGTTGGCAGGGCAGGAAGACTCCATCATGCCCAAGGACGACTCCATGCCCTTCCCAGTGGTTGCCTTTTTAGAGTGTGGTCTTAGGCTTCCTCTTAATATTCTCTTCCGAGAAGTTCTTAATTATTATAAACTGAACCCAATGCAGCTAGCCATTAACTCTAATCGAGTTATCAATGGTATAATTGCCTTAGCCAAGAGAGAGAATGCTAGGGTTACCCTTGCTGATATCTAGTACTGCTACACCATGTGTGGTCTTAAGTCAAAACACGGTTATATCTACTACCTTAAGCTGAGGTCGATGGAATACAAACTCGTTGCTGACCTCCCAAACTCAAACAAGGGTGCTAGAGACGATTACTTCATCGTCTCAAACAACTGGGAGTTTCAACCAGATGATGACCTTCACCTTTATTCCCTAAGCCGAACAGTTTTCAGAGAGGGAGATGGTAAGAGCCAAGTGTCACATTTTCTTACTTTTAAGTCTTTCTTACTTTGATATTCTTGTATATGCTCACGTCCATTCGTTTTGTCTTTGCCTCTCTTCCTCAGCCCCCGAAGGACTTCCGTAAAAACTTCTACCCCAGCAAGGACTTCAAGAAGCTGCTGGACTTGCTTGTTAACCAGCGCAAGGCTCCTCTGCTGCTGATTTTCATCCCAACCTACAGATCGACTTTGCCCGACGTCCCCAAAAAGAGCAAGTCCCCCCCTTCTGCTACAACTTCTGCAACAACCTTTTTACCTCGGCCAGATTAGGAATCCACCTCTAATCTAGCAGAATAGCCATCAACCTCAGCTCCACAGCTGATTTCACCTTCTCAACGACAGCGCCGACGTCGAGCTCCACTGTAAGCACCAGCAGACAGGACTCGAAGCCGAAGACACCGAAGTGCTAACAGCTCTACCAGCAATTCATTTCGGTACGGAAGTTACAGTCACTGCAACCTCTGACGAGATGGGGGCGCAAGAAGGTTGTTGCGGAAGACCTTTTGGCTGACATCCCCAACATTGTTACCGTACAATCTTCACCATCCTAGTCTCAGCCAAAGCCAAAGCCAAAGAGGCTAAAGAAAGGCCAACCCAAGGCAACGGTAACTCAGATTGATACTGAGGTCACCTTGCCAATTTCAAAGCTAGCCGAGGGCGAGAAGACCTCTTTCACCACCCAGAAGAGGCCCGCCGAGGCCGAACCATCCAAATCCACCAGGTCAAAGAGGCCGAGGTCAGAGTCTGCCACAACCTCGGGGTCCCTAAAATCGAATGCCCCCTGGGCCTCTCCAATTACAATCGAGGACAAGCCAGTTAGAGCCGGTAACAGCGCGACTGACATCAAAGTCGGTGTTGCCCTCTTTACTGTCTTGCTCCTCCCAAAAGACCTCGAACGCAACGCCGATGTCAGTGAATATGAAAACTTCGCTCTGATGTTGCAGTATTCTGTACAAGTAAGCCCCTAACACTTGGTACTTTTCATCCTCTGTTTTTCCATACTTAGTAAAAATTACTAACTTTTGTTTTATCCATTTTTTCTAGGCGATCCAGCACGCCCACTCCTTCGCAATACAAGCTTTTGACATCAAGAAGGAGTTGGTCAACAAGACCAAAGAGGCTGTAAGTTTGCTAAAAACTGTCAATAAGGTCGAGGCCAAGATGAAAACACTGATGGATTAGGCTAAGGCAGCCAAACAGACCCAAGAAGAGGCCGAAGAGAAGGCAGGAGCTGCTGAGGCCGTTGCTAAGGTCCTCGAGGTTAAAAAGAAAGAGGTTGAAGCAAAGACTGCCGAGGCCCAGGTCGAGCTCATTGCTGCCTTGGCCACAAAAGAAGCCAAGATCAAAGCGGCGGATGAGAAGACGTATGCCGAGGGGCGGCCGACGTCAAAGAAGACTACAAGAAGCAAGTGAAGCAGACATGCAACAAGGGTTTCACCCTTGGTTGGATGGCTGCTTTAAAAGAGTTGGATGTCCCCGAGGATTCTCCTCTCAAGAATGCTAGTAACCTCGTTCTGCCATTCCCTCCATTTTTAAGCCAGTACTAGGACGACGCTGAGTCCGAGGATCAGGCTGAGGCCGAGAAGAATGAAAAAGCTGCTGGGGCCAAGTCCCTAACTCTGAATGAGCAAGTCTTGGACTTGACTCAGGATGAGGAAGATGAGGTCTCAAAAGACACTACCCCTGAGAAGACAACAACTGACGTGCCTATCGTCGAGAAGCATCAACCAGACTCTTCAAGAGATCGATGTCGAGCTCGTGGCTGAGAAGGCTGCTGAGAAAGGCTCACAATTGTCTTCGAAGGTTGGGACACAACCAACTGTTGGCACCGAGTAGTCCATTTTGATGCTTTTCTTTATTTTTTATGCCTTGTATTTTTTTTTACTTACCTTTGAAACAATGTTAGCTTTAATTTGGCCGACGTGCCACCTTTGTAACCCGAACAAGTAATCTCTTCATCAAGCCGAAGTGCCCTCTTTTGTTTTTTTCTTTGAATGCAAGTCTTCTTTATTTTTGACCAAGTGTTTGAATGCTTGGCTTTCCTTTACAGTCTTGTATGATTGTATGTCCTTCAAAGTACACCTTAACTGTGCAATCTCTTCAGGGAAAAATACCTCGGATATACCCACTGACTTGTTTATCTCGGCCTTATCTTGACACTTGAAAAATATTGTAAAAAATATTTTCATAAGTGCTATATAAAACCTGCCACTTTACTTTTACTTTGCAAGACTTCTATCTTCAAATATCTTCCAAGTCTTGGCAACATGGTAATCTCAGCAAATGCGAGGATACTTCTTTGGCTTAACTTTAACTTGTAAATTTTTCTTAAAATTTCAACAAGTGTTAAACCATCATTCCTTTAAAATAACCTAACTTTAACTTGTAAATTTTTCAAATTCCAACTCCCAAGCATCATTCTTCCACTCTCTGCCCCCTAATGTGAACTTAAGTGTCACGACCCAAACCCGCCCCTATGGGTTTAGTACCGTAACCGGCCAGTAATCCGAGATTACCGAAGGCCTGCTTAACTGTAAAATAGAGTACAGGGGCTGGCGGAAGCCAAATCAGTAATTAAAAGATGTCCAATGAGCTGTGACAGTCTTTATGCAAAAAGACCTTTCATATCATATACAAGCAGTACCAAAACAGTATGTACAATATATACAATCATCCAGGACAGGGACTTAATCTCTATTTAAAATAGTACAGTACAAAAACATTCAGTCTATACAGAACATAAACAAAAAGGGGGGAAAACTAAAACACCCCAAAAGCCCTAGGTTGACGGGCTCGGAACCTCGCAGTGAGGCATAATGGTTGCCTTTGACAAAAGGGAGTCTAACCCACGCTCCTAGCTCCGGTCTGGTGCCTGAACACCTACATATATATATGAGCAGTGAGCTAAAGCCCAGTGAATAACATAATGCGTAAAGAGGTTAAGAATGAATGTCCATTCAGTATAGAAAACAGTCGATTGATTCAGTAAATCAGTCATTCAGTCATAACAGTCATATGTGGTACATCCAATAGCAGGACAGTACAGTAAACAGTAGGTCTAAAAAGACCGAACAGTCAATGATGGCCATCATAACAGTAAACAGAAGTTCCAAAATAGGAACTGACAGAGATCTTTATAACAGTAGCAGTAACACTAACAGTGGTTGCTAAGGATGCCACAATACAGTTCAGAATAGACGACAAACATTCATTAAGTTAACAGTAAACAGTTCAGTTGATCATTCAGAAAACATTCATTTTCGAACATATCTTTACAACATTATTACTCATAGAGTTCTGGGCTACATATAAGCTAGTACGCGTCTCCGGATACCAACTCTACACAATTGCAGAATGAACACACACTAAGCTACACAGTCAGGAGACAATAACATAATCCCTATCTAGACTTAGTGTGGTTCTACATCAATATCCTCATTAAGATGCCTTAAACTAGGCCTAAGAATGCCTAGAATGGAATGAGGATGCAAAGACGCACTTTAAAAACATTTTCAGAAAATAGGGGTCTCGCTCGAGCGTGTCTATATCCGCTCGAGCGGACATGTAGACAAGGGTCTCCGCTCGAGCGTGAATAAATTCGCTCGAGCGGACTGCAAGCTACAGTAAAAGTACTAGATGCGTGAAAATCACGCTCGATTGGACGCTCGATACCCGCTCAAGCGTGTGACACAGCTACCCGCTCGAGTGTACAATACCCCGCTCGAGCGGACTGTAAAACAGTGCAAAGTGCTGGATGCACGAATTTCACGCTTGAGCGCCAGTAACTCCCCTCGAGCGTGAGTCCAAAATCTGGAATTTCCAGATTTGAGCCTCAAGCTCAAAAACAAGTTTCAAAATACCAAATCCGATCCTTTTGGGCTAATTTTCTGGAAAATACTTCAAAACTCATAATATAACATGTTTCAAAGATCAATTTGAGAAATCAAAGCCCAAAGGTAGTTCAATTAAATCCAATTTCAAACCAATTTTCATGAACATAACTCAAACATGACATGCATGAGTTTAAACCAATTCAAAGCTTCAATTACACGCTCTAATGAGCCAATTTCTTCCAAAACATGGTAAAATCATGAACTATGATCAAAAGATGAACATGCATGAAGCAATCTCATGAACAATAACTTCAAAACTCAAGAATGGCAACATGCATGCGTGATTTGAGCTACAATTCAACATGCTAGAACCAATTCATGACTTAGCTCTTCAATATGACATGAACCATCTTAAAGACACAATTAAGAGGTTGAATTCCTTACCTAAGTCACCAATTAAGGTATGGAAGTTCTATTCTTGCAATCTTCCTACAATTTCTTGTAATCAAGTCTCAATGTGTTTGGTGTGGTGGCCCACTAGGATGGCATGTTGGTAATTAAGCCAACTATTGCAATTTATCCTTTATTTAATCTAATTAAATCATATCAAATCACATTTTAAATAAATATGCCATAAAATCACATTAATTCTAATTATCATAAATCATCAATCAATTTCAGATTCGGCCACCGATAAGGCCTTCAATTTGCAGTTTAAAGCATACAACATAACCAGATAATTTTAACAGTCAACAGATAGGTATGCACTTAAACAGATACACTTGATCAATCAGTTCAGTATTTCAATCAGTTCAATGACTATTTATAATCAGTCTCAGTTTAGCAATAATCAGTGGTTTATCAGTAAACAGTGGTGAGGGTTGTCATAGTCTCCCCTCCTTATAAAGAGTTTGGTACTCCAAACTCGAATTACCTTCGTTTTGGAAGAAAACAAGATTTAGTGGGAACAATTCAGGATATCTCTTGGCCATGTCATCTTCCCTTTCCCAAGTGGCATACACGCCACCATGGTTTTGCCAGTCAACTTTCACTAACGGAATCTCTTTGTTTCTCAACTTCTTGATCCGTTTGTTTACAATCTGAATGGGCCGCTCTTCGTAAGTGTAGTCATCACTTAGCACTACACGGGTAGGCTCAATCACATGGAAGGGATCTCGAAGTTATTCCCTCAACATTGAATTGTGGAGGACGTTATGCATATGCTCCATTTCAGGAGGAAGCACTATTTGACACGCCACCGGATTGATTTTCTCAATAATCTCATACGGTCCAACATATCGCGGTGCTAACTTGCCTTTAACTCCAAAACGAGTTTGGCCCTTCATCGGTGTCACTTTTACAAAAACGTGATCACCTACTTCATATTCTCTGTCTCGCCTTCTAACATCCGCATAACTTTTCTGTCGGCTCTGTGCGGTTTTCAGTCTTTGTTGGATCAGTTTTACTTTCTCAGCCGTTTCATATACAATCTCGGGCCCAAGCAATGGCCTATCTCCAACTTCTGCCCAGCAAATCGGAGACCTACATTTTCTTCCATACAAAGCCTCGAAAGACGCCATACCAATACGTGAATGAAAGCTGTTATTATAGGCAAATTCAGCCAACAGTAAATGACTTTCCCAATTTCCCTGGAAATCAAGAACATACATCCACAATAAATCCTCTAGAGTCTGGATGGTTCTTTCTGACTGACCATCTATCTGAGGATGGTAGGCACTGCTCAGTCTCAGTTCAGTACCAAATGCAGTTTGCAGCCTTTGCCAGAATCTCGATGTAAACTTCGAGTCCCTATTAGAAACAATGGAAAAAAGCACTCCATAAAATCTAACAATCTCATCAATATAGAGTATAGCCAATTTGTCCGCATTATAAATTGTTTTGACAGGTAAGAAGTGAGCAGATTTAGTCAATCTATCAACAATGACCCAAATTGAATCCATACCTTTACTGGAGTGAGGTGAACCAATGATGAAATCCATGGTAATATGTTCCCATTTCCACTCCGATATGGGTAAGGGTTGCAGTAAACCTGCGAGTCGTTGATGTTCGGCTTTAACTTGTCGGCAATGAGGACATTTTGACACAAAATCAACAATTTCTTTCTTCATTCCCGGCCACCAGAAATTTAATTTCAAGTCTTGATACATTTGCGTATTTCTTGGATGGATAGACAATTTTGAATTGTGGCCCTCTTGCAGAATTCTTTTTTTCAGTTCAGAATTATTCGATACACACAATCTTCCTTGGAATTTCAACACATTATTCTCAAATTTGAAATCCGACCTCGGTTTGGATTCTCGTTCTTCGATGATCTTCTTCAAGAAGTCATCCTGTTGCTGTTTCTCTTTAATTTCTTCAATCAGTGCCGATTTGGCAGAAATAGCAGCTATTGTTTCATCTTGTTCTCGTAAAATAATCTCAATTTCAGATTTCTCAAGGTCACAAAGCAACTCTTTCTATCCGGTGAGTAAACAGGCTAAGTTTCCAATCGATTTCCGACTCAGTGCATCGGCAACAGTGTTAGCTTTCCCCGGATGATACAAAATCTGTAGATTATAATCTTTTATCAGTTCTAACCACCTCCGCTGCCTCATATTCAGTTCTTTCTGTGTAAAGAAGTATTTCAAACTCTTGTGGTCTGTATACACCTCACATGTCGCCCCATAAAGGTAGTGACGCCAGATTTTCAGTGCAAACACTACTGCAACAAGTTCTAAATCATGGGTCGGGTAGTTCCTTTCATGCGGTCTCAGTTGTCGAGAAGCATAGGCAATAACTCTCCCATTCTGCATTAAAACACATCCCAAACCCTTATGAGAAGCATCACTAAAAATGGTAAAACCATCCGTACCTGAAGGTAGGGTAAGAACCGGTGCAGTCATAAGTCGAGTTTTTAACTCTTGGAATGCTAATTCTCTTTGGTCAGTCCAGTCAAATGATATCCCCTTCTGAGTCAACTGTGTCAGTGGTAAGGCAATTTTGGAGAAGTCTTTGACAAATCTTCTGTAATACCCGGCAAACCCCAAAAAGCTTCGGACTTTTGTAACATTTGTTGGTCTAGGCCAATTTACCACGGCTTCAACTTTCTGTGGGTCAATTGAAATGCCATCTCTACTAATAACATGTCCCAAAAACATAACATGATCTAGCCAAAATTCACATTTAGACAGTTTAGCATACAGTTTCTGTTCTCTTAGGGTTTGTAGGGCAAGTCTCAAATGATGTTCATGTTCTTCTCTACTTTTAGAATAAATCATAATGTCGTCTATAAATATAACAATAAAGTCATAGAGGAATGGTTTAAAAATTCTGTTCATAAGGTCCATAAATGCAGCAGGTGCACTGGTAACTCCGAAAGGCATAACTAGGAATTCGTAATGTCCATACCTCGTTTAAAAGGCAGTTTTGTCAATGTCCTCTGGTTTAACTTTTAGTTGATGATATCCGGATCTGAGATCAATCTTAGAGAACACTTGAGCCCCCTGTAACTGATCAAATAAGTCATCAATACGCGGCAATGGATATTTATTTTTCACAGTTACCTTGTTCAGTTCATGGTAGTCAATATAAAGTCTCAGTGAACCGCATTTCTTTTTCACAAACAAGACAAGTGCGCCCCATGGTGAAGTACTGGGCCTAATGAACTTCTTATCTAACAGTTCCTGCAGCTGAACTTTCAGTTCTTTCAATTCGGTAGGTGCTATTCCGTACGGAGCTTTAGATACTGACTGTGTACCCGGAATCACATCAACGGTGAACTCAATCTCCCTATCAATCAAATCCCCTGGAAGATCATCTGGAAAAACATCTGGGAATTCTCTAACTATAGGAATACTGTCCACATTAGCGTTAACATCAGTAGATACAGTCAATATAGAACATAAATACCTTTTATACCCCTTCCTAATCAATTTAAAGGCTTTCATGGAGGAAATCAGATACAAGGGAGGTACTATTCCAACTCCATTAAACACAAATTCAGGCAAACCAGGTGGACGGAAAACTACTTGTTTCATTACACAGTCTATGGTAGCATGATATTTCGTTAACCAATCCATCCCCAATATTACATCGAAATGGTCAATATTCAATGCTAGTAAATCAATATGCAGATGCATATCCCCAACAATAATTTCACATGCAGGGTACATATAAGCACAAGTCACAGATCTCCCAATAGGTGAAGATATAGCTAACAGATAGTTCATGGGTTCTAATGGTCTATTCAATTTTCGCGAAAAAGCATGCGATACATATGAATGTGTAAACCCCGAATCAATCAAAACATATGCGTTTTGAGTACAAATTGAGAGTATACCTGACACGACGGTCTCGGTATTTTGTACGTCTCCCGGTACGAGTGCGAACACTCGGCCTTGCCTCATAGGCTCTTTCCCAATAGATTTAGGGTTGGGTTTTGGTGGAGCAGTTAATGCTGCTGTGCTTGGTGCAACTTTACTATTGCCCTGAGGAGTGGAAGGGCAATATTTGACCATGTGGCCCACCTTGCCACACCTGTAACAAGCACCTGAAAGTTTATAACAAACCCCTTTGTGTTTCTTACCACATTCAGAACATGGCGGTATGGAACCACTTCCCTGACTGGAGCTGGTGGTTGACCCTGAGTTTTGTTTTTTTTTCAGTGGGTTGTTTCTGCCTTTCTTGAATTTAAAACCCCGTTTCTTCCCACGCCACTCAGTTGCGGGTGTTTCAGTCTGTTTCAAAGCTTCGGTATTTGCTTCGGCCATAATGGCTCGGTCAAGAACATCTACATATTTGAGCAGTTTCAGTACATTAATCCTGTCCACTATTTCTACATTGAGGCCACCTTCAAACTTCCTGCCCTTCTTGTAGTCGGTGTCCACCATGCGTGGTGCATATCTAGCAAGTTCGGTGAACTTTGTTTCATACTCTCCTACGGACATGGTACCTTGTTTCAGCTGTTCAAATTCAGTCACCTTTCTGTCCCTGACACACTGAGGGAAGTACTTTTCGAAGAAGAACTCCTTAAATTGAGCCCAGGTCATAACAGTATTTGTATCACGGATCAACATCCACCACCTTCTAGCTTCTTCTTATAAGGTGAAGGTAACTAGCAAAACCTTGTGTGCTTCAGAACATGGAAAAACTTCAAATAACTTTTCAGTCTCAAGAACCCAAGCTTAAGCTTTTAACGGTTCGAGGCCTCCCTGAAAGGATGGCGGTTTCATCTTACTAAATTTCTATGTCAGAGCTATGATATCATCATTCATAGGTGGCTCTGGTTGTACTGGAGGAGGAGGGGGCTGTTGGTTCTGTTGTTGCTCTAGTCTTTCAGTTAGTAGTTCCACCATTCTCTCCAACCTTGTCATTCTTGCCTCAGAGGATTCAGTTTCATCAACATTTCTTGTGTTGTCCATCTCACTATAGGCAGTTATAACCATTATAAACATAGGCAGTTGCATACTTAGACAGATTATCACATTAACAGTTATATTCATGTCTTAGCCACACACACTTATCATGCTCATGTAATGCCCTAATCACTTTTCTAGGACATCCTATAGCTCATTTGGACACGTGTGTGCGGTACAACTCGTGATTAAGTATCGCTTTGATACCACTTTGTCACGACCCAAACCCGCCCCTATGGGTTTAGTACCGTAACCGGCCAGTAATCCGAGATTACCGAAGGCCTGCTTAATAGTAATACAATAATACAGAGTACAGGGGCTGGCGAAAGCCAAATCAGTAATTAAAAATGTCCAATGAGCTGTGACAGTCTGTATGCAAAAAGACCTTTCATATCATATACAAGCAGTACCAAAACAGTATGTACAATATATACAATCATCCAGGACAGAGACTTAATCCCTATTTAAAACATTACAGTACAAAAACATTCAGTCTATACAGAACATAAACAAAAAGGGGAAAAAACTAAAACACCCCAAAAGCCCTAGCTTGACAAGCTCGGAACCTCGCAGTGAGACACAATGGTTGGCTTTGACAAAAGGGAGTCTAACCCACGCTCCTAGCTCCGGTCTGGTGCCTAAACACCTACATATATATATGAGCAGTGAGCTACAGCCTAGTGAATAACATAATGCATAAAGAGGTTAAGAATGAATGTCCATTCAGTATAGAAAACAGTCGATTAATTTAGTAAATCAGTCATTCAGTCGTAACAGTCATATGTGGTACATCCAATAGTAGGACGGTACAGTAAACAGTAAGTCTAAAAAGACCGAACAGTCAATGATGGCCATCATAGCAGTAAACAGAAGTTCCAAAATAGGAACTGACAGAGATCTCTGTAACAGTAGCAGTAACAGTAACAGTAGTTGCTAAGGATGCCACAATACAGTTCAGAATAAAGGACAAACATTCATTCAGTTAACAGTAAACAAATCAAAAACAGTTCAGTTGATCATTCAGGAAATATTCATTTTCGAACATATCTTTACAACATTGTTACTCACAGAGTTCTGGGCTACAGATAAGCTAGTACGCGTCTCTGGATGCCAACCCTACACAATTACAGAATGAACACACACTAAGCTACACAGTCGGAAAACAATAACGTAATCCCTATCTAGACTTGGTGTGGTTCTACATCAATATCCTCATTAAGATGCCTTAAACTAGGCCTAAGAATGCCTAGAATGGAATGAGGATGCAAAGATGCACTTTAAAAACATTTTCAGAAAATAGGGGTCTCGCTCGAGCGTGTCTATATCCGCTCGAGCGGACATGTAGACAAGGGTCTCCGCTCGAGCGTGAATAAATCCGCTCGAGCGGACTGCAAGCTACAGTAAAAGTACTAGATGTGTGAAAATCACGCTCGATTGGACGCTCGATACCTGCTCGAGCGTACAATACCCCGCTCGAGCGGACTGTAAAACAATGTAAAGTGCTGGATGCACGAATTTCACGCTCGAGCGCCAGTCACTCCGCTCGACAGTGTATCACTGGGAGAGCGCAGAGTGACCTACAGGTGAGGGAACAGAGTCACGAAAATTTGGAATTATCAACGCTGCCAGGGTACAAAATTTGAACACACCACAAGGTCATCAAATACACACAAGTTCACAAACCCGTCCCACTATTTTGGGAGGCGGGGAAGATACTTCACATCTATACAGGAATAGGTTTCTAAGATCGATGTTAGAAGACTCATAATATGACCGGAAGGTAGTTCAATTAATCAATCAAATGTGTACAATTCACTGAACATAAGATCAAACATGAATGCATGAGTTTAAACCATTCAAAGCTTCAATTACATGCTCTAATCGGCCAATTACGCAGATGAATCCAATGGTAAAATCATGAACTATGATCAAAGATGAACTGCAGAGATGAAAATCTTGCAAGTAACTCAAGATGCAGCGATGCATCGCGTTATTGAGTACATTCAACATGCTAGAACAACATAACTACTTCTCGTATGACAGAACCAGCAGCCTTACGAAGACACAGTGAGAGGGTTAAATCCTATCTAAGTTCTTCATTTAAGTATGGAAGTCTTATTCTTGTCATCTTCTACAATTTCTCGAATTTCAACAATATGAAGATGATAAAAAGCTCTCTCCTATACTATCTCTAGTCGGCTATAGCAAGGAAACAAATGGCTGAGCAAATGTGTGTCTAAGTGTAATCAAGTCTCAATGTGTTTGGTGTGGTGCGACTAGATGGCATGTTGGTAATTAAGCCAACTATTGCATTTATCCTTTATTTAATCTAATTAAATCATATCAAATCACATTTTAAATAAATATGCCATAAAATACAATTAATTCTATTATCATAAATCATCATCAATTTCAGATTCGGCCACCGATAAGGCCTTCAATTGCAGTTTAAAGCATACAAATAACCAGATAATTTAACAGTCAACAGATAGGTATGCACTAAACAGTTACACTTGATAATCAGTTCAGTATTTCAATCAGTTCAATGACTATTTATAATCAGTCTCAGTTTAGCAAATAATCAGTGGTTAATCAATAACAGTGGTGAGCGTTGTCCAATAGTTCCACTTAGGTTCTCATTAAGCATGTGCTTTAACCTCGTCACCTAGTCAATTCAACAAAGACTGGCCGAGGTTACCAACCTTGTTTCTTTGTTAATCTAACTGATATGTACTGAGTTTCAATCTGTGTCTGATTTCTGCGATATGGCAAGTCCAGGTTATTCAACTTAGTTCAATTCTATTATATGTAAGTTAAAAAAATCTGTCAATATAACAGTCTAAGTTATTCGTCATGTTTCAATCAAAAACATGCCAACTTAGTTCAACTCTATTATATGCAGTGTAATTCAGCTCTGCCATATAATAAGTCTAAGTTATTCGTCATGTTTAAAACAGAACCATTGCACATAAGTTCAACTCTAAATTAATATGCAAGTGTAATATAACTCTGCAATAAAAATAGTCTAAGTTATTCGTCATGTCTAGAAAACATCGCCAAATGACTGGTCAGTCTATGACACAAGTTCAAAAATCAAGCTAAGACTTTATTATTTATTCGGCTATAACAAGAAACTAAAAAACAAAAAATCTAATGATAAAAAACTCATATGCAAGTATTCCAAGGTCTTGGCAACTTTTTACCTCACTGTCTTAAGCCAATATATCACCATTGCCCATGACCGAGATGATTCTATAAGGTCTCCCCAATTGGGCAGCTGCCTCTTGGATCTTCTTGTTGCGAAAACTTTTCTCAAGACAAGGTCCCAACTTGAAACGCTCGTGGGTTAACTTTTTGTTGTAAGCCTTGCAGCTGTATGCTGTATGGCTCCAGTTTGAATTGCTACTTTCTCCTTTCTTCTCTCAGTAAGTCCAGATCTTGGGCTAAAATGCATCATTAGTCACATTCTCCACTCTTGAGTGCTCCCTGGGATGCGACTTTAATGGATTACAGCCTTGTGCCAAAAGCCATGGCAAATGGAGATTCCCCAGTTGATTTTCGCATAGTCCGATATGCTCAGATACATTGGCAACTCATCCACCCACTTTCCTTTGCTGCTTCCAACCCCTTTCTTAATCTCATCGATAAACTTTGTTGGATGCTTCTGTTTGTCCATTATTAAGGGAAGCTTGGAGTGAATAGTAAGTTTTTGATCTTGTACTTTGCACAGAACTTTTGATTAGCTGTACTGTCAAATTGCGTACATTTGTTTGCTATTAATTGTGCTCGCTCCAAAACCGATGATAATGTTCTTCCAATATGAAGTTTTTAACATACATACTCGAAGTCTTTCAGGGGTAGCTCTACGAGTGAACAGTTGAACTGTTGCACTAGCATATATTGTCTGGTCTAATTATCATGAGCCAGCTGTTCTCAACAAAATCATGCCACATTTGGGGACAAATGGCAAGGGTGGTGACTGGTGATGTAAATTGTATATGTACTGTTGATGTAGATCTAGGTGCAAACTTCTTGCACATACTGTTCAAACATTTGGCTAGCATATGCTTTCGTCATCTTTCTGCTAAATATAGAAAGTGATCCCACGAGAGATTCCCTCGATAAAGATGTGACCTCCCACTGTAGTGGCTGTTCCTGATATACTCTTCATATAGTTCTAGTTACAGAATAAGCTTCAATCTGTGAACGGATGCATGACATCTCAATAGGGTCATGTTAAATAGATCTTCTGTAGAGATGGCCCTTCTGCCCCTGTAGCTTGAGTTGCTGATTTAATCTAACTATGTGTGGCTTCTTTATTGTCTGGCATTTTTACATCTTAAGGAAATACTATTATTGTATCCATCCATGCTCATATATCCGACACAATTGTTTATGCTCCTGGTTTCTATGGTTTACACTTGGGCTGACAAGTACTTCTACCATTTTAGTCGAAGATGAATACAGTGTCGACACGTGGTGCGCAAAAAGAGACTATCAGATTGGCAGGTACATAGAGGAAATACGTAAGCCTTGTTCTATGACACGAGGCCTGAAGGATACACTACACATGAGCATCTCCAAAAAATGAGAAGAGTCGCACAGTAACGTACCCAGCTGGACAATCGGAACCAGGCGGCGCTTTTATGATAACTAATTGACCACTATGCATATATGAAGTCCGCAACGTGACTTCGAACTCGAATTATCTGCATCGTCTGCATAATAACTAGCAATCTTCAAAATTTCAGGACGTACAGCCAATTAATCACTTCCCCGTTTTGGGACGTAAGGCCAGGAATGGTGCTCTGATTTGATCGAAACAGATACCGCCTCGTGCAACGTCCTTCAGAGCGAATCAATATCTCGGGTCCTTCCTCCTAAAATACAGATTCTGTCACTCGTGAGATCTCCACTTGATGAACGCTCTGTAATAAGGGACTTCGTGATCTAATATAGTGAACGATGACTAAATGTCGAGGTTTGATATTCACGCCAACATGTGCCATTTGTCTCTTTCAGACGGTGTGGCAAGTTGCGGTGCTCTGATCTCTGGCGCGTATTACGAGTATCTGCACAGATCATAACTGAGAATCTGCTCGCCCGTTCATTACGACGTCTGAGTATCGTTGTCCCTCTCAGCCGTTCCAGCACGACAACACGCACTTGATGATACTCTAATAGGGCAGCAATACTCGGCGCCGGTCTTCTTTAGATCAAGATCATATGCGTGAAGAATCGCTGCGAGGGTGCGGAGGATCGCACCAGCAAATAGGTACTTTGCTGGGTTTCGAGCAATACGGTTGATAGCAGGGGACCGAGACAGGCACCTCAGGCTGCTCCGTATTATTGTTGCAATCCATTATGCGATACAAGTAAAAATAACGTGCATCTAATTGGAGCCTTAGATTAGTCGAATCAATAAACCAACCCAAACGGCAGCAGGGTTTCGAACTCCATTACCGAATACTCCACGCTTGCAATCTCTGCATCCACCGAAGAAGAACTTCTCGCTTGTAATTGATGAAAATCAAACCTACGAACCCTTTGAATCTAAATCTCTTTGCTTCATGAAAACAAACTCACAAAGAAACTCAAAAGGAAAACACGCCACAAAACTCTAGAAGAAAACCCTAAAACCCAAAGAAGAGAATCTTGGAAGCCAATAACCCTAAATTTGACTGAAACGCAACTCTTTATAGGCAAATAGGGGCCGTGACGTGTCACTTGGAGCACTAAGATCTCTTGCTTCGTGCGATGAGAACTAATATGCGGTGTATTTCCTTAAGTTGCCTTCTCTCAGCCACCAAGAGGTTCGCCTTGAGGGCGAACAAAAATTCCTTTTTCCCAGTATTTTTACAGACAGAAGAAAATTTACTAGGAGCTAAAGTTTTTTGCTCCGAGCGAGCAGCGTCGCAATAAACTAGGAAACTTACAATCAATAAAACTAATTGTTTGTTTCGCGAGAATTGACAAGACTAAGGGACCTATACAATCTCCCCCTTTGTCATATTCCATCGCCCGGACCAAATATTTTAACAAGTTTTCCTAGCAAACACCGCACTAGACCCAACACTAAGTGAAACACAAACCTAACGAACTCCCTTTAAAACCAACCAATTTTTATGCAAACATCCTGAAGAACACCCGCAAAAAATATTAATCCAAAGCATCGGGAATCGATAAAGTAATCAATGGAAAAACAAATAACTGAATCCATGATCAAATAATTTAAAATATGAAAGTCCAACCTTGATTAGTCCTGATCGCAATATCCATCAAAAGGTACTCAACAGTTATATCCAAAACAGTTTATATAATGCAAACCCAATATCCTAAAAACGCAATACCGATACTTCATACGTGTCTATCATGCGATGATTGGAGATTTGTATAATGCATAAAAATAGTCCAAACAACGCCAAAACATATATCCAAAAAGACCCAAGAATATATCCAAAACCGTTATACTTCCCCTTTTGAATCTGACTGACCAAAGGGAAGAGCAAACATAAACTAAATAGGCGCAATAATAAAATAAAACAAACTGTCCAAAAAAAGCGAAAAAAATCAAACCATCACTTGTGAGAACGGTGGATAGGCTGCTGTTGCATCTGTAAAGAGAAAGGATTTTGACGCACAGCATGGTGGTGTATCTGAGTAACTAGGCAGCCATCAAACGCCATCGAGCCTCAGCATCGCAATCTGATGCAGGTGGTTGCGTGATGGACCTTGGCTGACGAGACAGATTGAATGCCTGGCGATGCGAAATCGATCGATGGACGCAACTCGGCCGCATTCTGCATCTGTCGCATCAAACTCCTGCCCTTCCGCTCAGCGAGGGGATCATGCCCTTGAATCGAACCCGCAGTCCCAAACGTCTCCCCCTTGACATGGGCCTTGACCTCTAGAGCAGTCTATTTGGTGAAGGGTTAATAGCGAAGCAAACTCATCATCGCTTCAAAAGTAGGGACACCGCACGAGGAGAGAAAACGGTTTAAACAACAACCGTAATGGAGGATCTAAGGAATTTGTGACACCTGCCTAAGACGCCTATCATTTGGCCGAAAACAATCATTTCAGACAGGTACACTTAGGGAGGCGAATGAGTCCAATACAAGTACAAAACATAACCCTATAATCTTGAGTTAATTGTAAGTGAGGATTATGAGTGGTGACAATGAATGTTGGCACGAAATACAAATGGATATTGAGAGGCGAAAACTGGGGAAAGCTAGCTCATTTTGTCAAATGAGCGCCTGCGGCGATCCAAGTTTCGAAGACAGTGCGCACATAATTCAGTGGTGGAAGCTTGGTCAAAATCCGCAATGTTGTGGCTAGCAAGAAATGGATAGTGGCAGTTTCCGGACGTTCAAAGAAGGCCAAAAAAAATCTGATGGGAACCTCTTTTATCTAAGGAAATCCCTTTGTTACGTAACCAATGTGTGGAAAGAAGGGCAAACTTTGCTTATTGGAGTGCATAATTGCAGTAGAAACTCAGCGGCTCGACCCAACCTAAAGGTTTTGTGTAACTGAAGAAATGAAGGACCTGTGCACCCCCACAAAGCAATCGAATAGAGACCCAGGATAGGAATATGACTCAAAAGCACTGGGTTAGCATTCTGTTCTAATGAACGTCCAAATGGAATGAAAAGTCTTAATACAGGTTGGAAACTTTTCTCTAGATGTGGAATTTAGGCTGTATTGTAATTTAAGAATAAGACACAGTGGGTTTTTGCGACATTTAGAAGACGTCGTCGGCATGAACTGAAAGAGCACAAAGCGTGGAAGACCACCACAATAAAACCCTAAATAACCAATCCTACGAACGTCAGCAATCACACCCCAATTACAAACCCCCTAAAACAAAACATAAACAATAGAGCAAAGGTTGTTAGTATCTAGGTTCAAAAAACAAGTAAAAGATATTGCTAGAAGAATACAGCAGCACACGTCATCGAGTAATGGACAGGTGAAGCAGCAACCCATGATAACAGTGAGAGAAACCAAACCAAAATTAATCACTAAGCCATGTTAAAAGAGTAAGCATCCACAACATTGAATTGAAGGAGGATATGGCTACAAAATAAACCA